>JAQZBX010044419.1:0-14336 GCA_029593785.1 Cabassous unicinctus
CTGCAAACTGGGTCATGTTTTTGATTATATCGTATTCTGTAATTTTGAATACCAATCAGTTTATCTCTGAATTTGTTATATTCTTCATAAAAAGAATAATTTGTCTGGATTTTGTTAGAAAATGGTTGCAAAGTTCAAAGAAAAAATTTAAAAGACCATGCTTTATTAACGAAAGATATTTTAAAGTTTGATTTTATTAACAAAACATTAATGTTTTTCCAAATCTGTATTCCAATAGTTGTCAAGAGCACAGACCAATAAATGTGACTTTCATAAAGAAAATGAAATTACAGCATCATAAAATCATTATGAGCAGGAAGTAAACTTTGAGGATCAGTAGTTAAATCCCCTCAATCAAAACACAAAGGCTTTTAATTTAAAGTTCAGTATCAAATGAATAAATACAGTTTGAAACTATACATCATTGGGAATATATTTTATTAAAACAACATGATATAATACATGCAAATATAATTAATTGTGGTTTAATAGTGCTTCTGCTAACTTAGTTTGAGTCACAATCTTATGGAAAAATAACACTGAATTGGTAAATGCATGGTGCAGTTGTTTTCACTATAAATTTTGGCCCCAAATTGCATCATAAATATTTATCTGCTTTCTTTAAAATTGGAATATTGGTGATGCATTTTCTGCACTAACGTAGCTATCTTTCCTCATCAATTCATTTTATTTACTTTTTTAAAGATTTATTTTATTTCTCCTGACCCCCTTGTTGTTATTTTCATTTGCTGTGTCTGTTCATCTTCCTTGTTTCTTTAGGAGGCACTGGGAGCTGAACCGGGGACCTCTGATGTGGAGGGAGGGGCTTAATTGCTTGAGCCACCTTCACTCCCTATCAATCCATTTTAGATAGCTTCCCCATTTCAATCTTTTACAGATTGCTAACCATGTCAATCTTGAAATAAATATTTCATTTCAATGAAGATGGTTTAAAACAATGAATTTATTTGAATGGTGCAATTTTAAGATTTAATATAGCTTAAAGACAATCAACTGAGGAGTAATGCTTCTCACCATACCTTCAGTTATAATATGTGAATATATTCTTATTTATAAGTGAAAATAATATTTTAAATTTAAGATATAATTTTAAATATTAGGACAATTCATCTATTTTGCTTATTAATTTGAAGGGAAAAAACATTATTTTAATTACGTATATATAAATAAAAACCCACCTGAATAAAATAAGAAAATAATGTATTTACATGGAATTAGGCTTTAGAAGAAACTAAGGTTACTAGAATAAACAGGCAAAGCCAAACAAACATCTAGTTCCATTTATTGATACAAAATTAATACTCCTACTAATTAAATGTGTTCTGACATCCTAACCAAAGAATTTAAATAAATAAATGTATGAAACCCTGGTTTCCTCTCTTCTCAAGGCCAACATTGATGGTTTATTTCCATTCTTGAAAATCTTCTCTTTTGATTTCCTTTTCCCTATAATCCAATGACTCCCCATGTATAAACTGCCCCTTATTGGCTAGCTCCATAATTTTAGACTGGAGATAATCCTGACTTTCTATTCCTAACTCAGCATACATTTTAGAAGTGAACACTGCAAGTGACTTCATTTCCTTAAAAAATATTTTCATCTGAAATATAAATATCCATTCCCCTTAATCAGTGAGTGAGTTCTGAGTTTCAAATTTAAAAGTAAAAAAAAAAAAAAAAAAACTTTGAAAAGAATAAACTACTATGCAAATGAATATGGTACTATATTCAGTTTGATGGTCATACAAGAGTAATAGCACATTAGAGAGGTAAACATTACTTGAGGTTTTTCTGGATTAAGTATATACAAAATACTTTATGAGCACTTAGAAATCATAATTGGAAACCAAAGTTTTGAGTCCAGTGCCCAAATCCATTATCACAAAAGATACAGAACTGAAACAGCAATAATTTAATGGTAAAAGACACACTTTACCATAATTCACTATTATTTAATGCAAAACCAAGTAATTGCCAAAGTTATTAACATTGCACCATTTTAGCCATTCTTGTTTTGATAAGTGATGAAAAATAAGGCAATAAATAAAGCCAAATACTCTAAGTATATAAAATTGTGGATAATACTCAAATCAAAAATTACTAATTCTATTCCAGTCTTCTACAAATGTAGCCAACTAATGAAAGTAAGAAAGTTAGAGCTAACATATCTGAATAAAAAGCACTGAATCTTCTCATGCTCTCAAACATAAACAATGCTATTATAGTCCACTAAAAGTCACTTTGTAATTAAAATAATGAACAAGGAAAAAAAATCATGATTCTTTCTCTATTACAATCTACTCTTTTAGGAGAATGAAACCACATGCTCTTAGATTCACTATCACCAAAGTGATAGATCTAGTCTCCATGTTTTATAAGACATATTTCAGTTAAGCTGTTGCATTACATCTGAACAAACTATCATTGCTAAAGATAAAGTCTCATAAAACCTATGAACATAATTATGTGAACCTGCCTAGCTTTGTTATGAATAAGTGTATGACCTCTAGGCTATTTAAATACCCTAAACATCATTTTTGATTTGGGTCTACTCATTACTTTGCTAACATATGAGTCAGTTATAGTTCATGGACTTTTTACCAAAACTCCTAATAAAGTTTTCTTCTTCTTAGAAATTCCGTACCCACCTAAGTATCATTTCCCTATTACTGACTGCTTATTGTCTTTTGAGAACATTGCATCACATCTTCAGTGGATGACTACTTAATATTTTCTGATGATCTTAATCTCAAAACATGACTGTAGAATTCAGAGACAATGCTTGTATTTTACTTTAACTGTTTAACAATCAGTTATGTTTACAATGGAGTAAAAAATAAGTTCAGTATATGTCACACATGTAGGCAGGATATGGAAAGGAAGAAGATAATTCACCATGCAGAATTATTGTGAGCCCATCCCTGTGCTCTCCATCTCAGTGTTTTCTTTTTCCTCAATGAAATGCTGATTTTTCTCCTAATTTTCACAGAATATCTTTCACCTTCTTGAATTCTTATTTCCTTGACTATTAGTGCTAACAAAAATAGACATTTTCTAATTCTACCTACCATTCATAGATAAAAACCTTCTACAAATAAAGGGAAAATTGGCACCTGTCTTTCAATGAACGATCCCACAAAAAAGGGAGGTCATATACTCAGAGCAAAAGTGTGAAAGCAAGTAGAATGATATGCATATTCAGTTGAGTAAAATCATAGTCTATTTTTGCATCCCTAAAATTACTCCTAGAGGTGCATAAGTTATATAGGATTAAATATTGAGTAAATTATGAATACAGAAAAAAACATTTATTTTTTCTAAGGAAATGAATTTTCCTTGCATGTTGTTTGTAACTGCTTTCCAAAATACAGTGTAGGTATATGTATATGAACTAATTTAATTTTCCCTTATTATTCTTTCATATGAAGGATTTTTGGGATAATTTTATGGTCTCTTGATGTTGATGATTATTCAAGTGGAACTGTAACCAAACAAAAAAGAAACTAACATTTTGATTAACAATATCCACATATGTCTACAAAAGCAATGGGATGTTGTGTTTCACTATAGGATAATAACCTTTGTAGATTCATCTTGTTCAATGGCAAGAGAAAGAAGTTATTGTTTTATTATGGAGTTTCAGTAAATATAGATCAGTGTTAATGGATGCTGAGTACACAAAGGGATTAAAAGTTCTACTCTTTCATCTTTTGTACTCATCTGAAAAATACACCCTTTTAATCTCTATTCTGTGACATGGAGACTAGGAGTATAAAAATTACATTTCTTTTCTATTGTTAGTTTTTGCCATGAAGGCTCCAAGAAGAGAGAGAAATTATTTCCTTATCCTGTAAAAATAAAATATTAAAGAATGAGAAATATTAAAGAATGAGAAAATAAATCAAAATTAACCAAGAATGAAGTCTGGTAAAATACTAATGACAAAACTTTATATATCATTTCAGATCAATTTTAAGGCTCAGGAGTTGAATAAACACCTATTTCACAAGGCCTAAAGTGAAAACCCAAAATGCCTTTCAAAAGCTACTTCTCACATGTTAACCCTGCAGCACCAAACCCAGAAATATCACTACCCACCTGTACTATCTTTCAATATGTAACTATACTCTATCACTTTACCATAGATTATGTCCATATGGATGATGGATCAAAACCTGCTCTTCTCTCTCTCTCCCTTGTTAACCTATCTTGGGTGTTGTCCTGAATGGCATTGTGGTGATGGATATAGGCCATTTTACATCAGCATATACCATGCAGAACTGTGTGGGAGAGAGTGTGGTCTACGATGTGAACTGTGGTCTATGCTTATTGGCAAAGCCCCAGGATGTGTATATCCATTGCAGGTGATGTGCCACACTAATGAAAGATGTTTATGTGTGATGTTATGAGAGTTATGGGAGGTGGGGAACAAGGGAATCCCTGTAAATTTTGTGTAACATTTATGCAATCTAAGCATCTTTTAAAATATATATAAATTTTAAAAAGCTACTTTTCTCCAGAAACTCAAGAGCACCACACTTTTCTCAAGGTATTCTTCATTTCCAAGTTTCCAAGAGTGTAGCTCAGAGGAATGAACATGGGGCCAATAAGGATGTAGAGAAGAGGAAGCATTTTATCTTCTGGAAAAGTTATGGGTGGTCTAATGTAAATAAAGAAAGAAAGCACAAAGAATAGCAACACAACTGTGATGTGAGAACCACAAGTAGAAAGAGCTTTGCTATGGCTTTCTGCAGAGTAAGCCCTGATGGTGTATAATATCAGGAAATAAGATATGATCACAATCACAAAAAAAACACCAAAGCAATCACACCTGAATTCACAATTATGAAAAGACCAATTGTGTATGTATCAGTGCAGGCCAGTTTCAGCAAAGGAAGCACATCACAGAAATAGAGATCTATCTCATTGGGACCACAGAAGGGTAAGAAGATGGAGAGAAGAAACTCACTGGCAGAGTGGACCAATACTCCAGAATAAGAAGCTGCGATGTTCGCGTTACACCTCCACCTACTCATGATGGCAGTGTAGTCCAGGGGCTTGCAGATGGCCACGTAGTGATCATATGCCATCCCTGTGAGGATAAAGATCTCAGTGCCTACAAGAATGTGAATGATAAACAGCTGTATCATGCATTTACTGTATGAAATGGTCTTCCTTTCTGTTAGTAAGTCAGTCATTAGTTTGGGTGTCAATGTGGATGTGTAGCAAAGGTTGCAGAGTGTGAGGTAATAAGGGAAGAAAGGTTGATCAATTGACTGCATGAAATAGAAATCATTATAAGTAAGTCTCCCATCCAAATAACAATGTAACAAAATAAAATTAATACATAGTAGAATATTTCTTGTCCTTGTTTTGGGAGTCCCAAGTGAATAAACAGTGATACTATTCCTCTTTTCCATGATCCACTGCCAAAAAAAATGCATAAATTTAACCTGAAAAGATCAAATTCATAAGTCAATATCATAAATATTTATGGAGAATTATGATGATAGTACATATATTATGAAATTATGCTTAATTGATGTGATTCCAGTTTCAAAAATTTGATTTTTAGCAAAATCATGTTTTCTGATTAATGCCATGATTTCCATAAATCTTTCAGAGCACTGTGTTCATTCTTCACATTAATAGAAATGACTATGCACCATCACTCAATTAAAAACATTAAATAATATTATTAGGTACTAAACATTTCCAATTCCAATGCAATATTCAACTAATAACTTGGAAAAGTCAGCTCTATATCTTGACAAAGACACAATTCATTAGATTTAAGAATAATTCATACACATTTTGCTTAGTGATATAGAAACATATGTTAAGTCTTAACATTGATCACTAAAAGAATATAGACTAATTTAAAATAATTTTAGAATGAGGGTAAAAATAATGTAATTGCATAATGATATGCATATATTTAATAAGTAGAAGAAAAATCTTTCTGCAAGATGCCAATGTAATTGATTGACTAATTTTTTTATTGCTTGCATTATTCACCTTTTTTAGTTGCTTGTGACAGTAAGATTTTGAAATTTTATAACAGATTTATATTTATTTATTTAGGTGTTTTAATTAAAATCATTTATTTGAATGAACCACAGAATAAAGCAGTAATTAAAGCTAAGAAAGAGACACATGAGGCAGTTTTATCTGGATTTTTTGGTCACTGGAATACCTAAGGTTACATGGGTTATTTTGGAAAGCAAAATAAACATTCATTCTGCATTTATTGATACATAATTAATTTCTATACTAATTAAATGTATTATCCTATTTTAACCAATTGATAAGTATGTGAAACTCTATTTCCAGGGCCAAAGATAGTGCTTTTGTATGTTAATTTCATTTTCCCCATAAACTAATGATTCACCATGAATAAAGTGCCACCTATTTTCTAAGTTCTTGATTTTAGATAGAGAGTATCCCTAATTTCTCTTCTTGACACAGCCATGGATTTTAGGTATGAATCTTCTAAGTTTCATTATTTCCTTCAAACTTGACATGAATACTCCTTTAACTAAATCAGTGATTGAATTCTGAGTTTCAAATTTATGATTAGATAGGGCAGACCTTTGAGAAGAATAAAATACTATGTAAATGAATATGTAATTCTGTTGCAGTTTGTTGTTCATTCAAGAGTAAGAATATTCAGAGAAATAAAAATCACTCAAGGCTTTCCTGGATTAAGTATGTACAGAATACCCAACAAGCATTTAGCAAATCAGAACTGAGTACCAGAATTTTTAGGTCTAAATCCCCAATCCATAATCACAAAAATTGTAAAATTGAATTATCAAAAAATTTAAAGTTAAAATCCACACTTTTTTTTATAATTACCTAATTATTACTTGTAAAATCCATGTAATAGTCACAATTATTGGCTTTGTATGCTTTAGGCATTCTTCTTTTGATATGTAGATGAAAAGTTGATACTAAATTAACAGAAATTCTCTAAGTCTATAAAAATATGGATATTACTGAAATGTAAACTGCAAGTGTACCTTATTCCTCTCTCCTTGATATGTAGTCAACTTATAAAAAGTAAGAAATTTATACTTATCATACTTAAAAAAGCAAAGAAAAATATACACACCTATAAATATATTGATAATGGATGGTCATGATGGTAGCACAACATTGTAAACACAATTAAAGTATTGAATATTATATATCTGAAAATGACTAAAAGGGGAAATATTAGATTGTATATATGGTAACACAATAAAAATAAAAAATAAATCCATGGAGAGAAAACCAGAAAGCTGGCAGCAGAGTAAGGCATTCCTATAATCAGTTCTGTTATGGGGAAGTTAGTAATCACCCAGAGCCATCAAAAGCACTTGATTTGGGGCTCCAGGAGACTAGAAGTGCATCCTGCAACATCCTTGAAAGAATGGAAGGAGGAGACTGCACATCTGCAGAAAAGATTCATAAGTAGAGCTCTCCAAGCCATGGAGGGCAATGCCCATCCACCATTGGAGTTACAAGCCACATTGGGAGCTATTCCACAACTGGAATTGGAAGCTCCACTTCCCAAAAATGGGGGAAGGAAGAGATGGTTGGGGACCAATTTCAGCTACTGATTAGTAAATTCAGTGGGCTAAAGTATAATCCTAAGAAGAGCTAAAGTTTGAACCTGTCCAAGTCAAAAAGAGGCTGGTGGCCACCATCTTAATGCTGCACCTGACACAAGGGAGAGTGGGGCAGACTGAAAATCACAGTGCTGGTAGGGACCATCTTCTTTCTATCTAGATCAGATTGCCACTCTAGCATAAGCTCCAGGCCCACATTGGGCGGAGCAGAAATGGGGTGTGGGGAGCTGTGCCAGCCTCTCCAGTGAACTACCAGCAATGCTATGGAGGACGGTGATCATCCTACTTTGACAGCACAAGCCACCCCAGGAGCTATTCTGTGGCAGGAAGCTCCATTTCCCAAAAACAGCGGAGGCAGAGACAGTTGGCTACCGATTTCAGCTACTGATTAGTAAATTCAGCTGGATAAAGTGTAACCCTAAGAACAGCTAAAATTTGAGCCTGTCCAAGTCAGAAGGAGGCTGGTAGCCACTATTTTGACTCCAGAACCAGCATGAGGGGAACTGCGGTTGACTGAAAATCACAGGGATGGTAGAGATTGGCTTCTTTCACTTAGATCAGCCTACAGCACCAGCCTAGGCTTCAGCCTCACCTCTAGCAGGGAGGAAGTTGGCAGGCCCTTCACCAGCCTATCCAGGTAACAGCAGGTATATTTGACTGGCAAATAATGAATAAACAGAATTCTATTGGGCAACTGTGGTCATCTTGGACCTGTACTGCACAGATTGCTGCCCACATTTGCAGCTCCATTACCACCCCAGGAAGGGGAGAAAGGGGTGTGAAGCTTCATCAATCTCTTTGGGCAACCACCGTTTGGCCTGCATGAGTTGGATTATTCAACACAGCTGTGGCTCTGTCCCAACCCCTGGCAAAGGAGAAAGTTGGGAGAAACTTCATTGGTGCTTGGGACAATGAGGGCAGCATGAGTCTCCACAGCTTACAGCACCAAAAACATCCTTGGCATTTTCTACACAACCATGAAGGGAACAAAGGAAGGAAGCTGTAAATTAAAGAGAAAAACTGCATCCAGAATAAATACTCTAGTAAGCCAGATGCCAAGACACCAACAAAAAATTACAAACATCACCAAGAAAAAGGAAGATATGGCCCAGTTAAAGAAAAAGATAAGACTCCAGATGACATAAAGGAGTTGAGACAACTAATCATAGATGTTCCAAAAAATCTCTTAATGAATTCAATGAGATGCTTAAAGAAATTAAGGATATTAAGACAACTTTAGGTAAGCACAAAGAACAATTTGAAAGCATACACAGAAAAGTAGCAGAGCTTGTGTGAATGAAAGGGCAATAAAAATATTTTTTTCCCTATCCTTTTTTCTTTTAATTTTTTATTTTTTTTATTATGGGTAAAAATCAAAATTTTCACAATACATACCAATACTTGTAAAATGATATATAAATACATATGCATATATGTGCATTTGTTTACATAAATGTTATTTGTTATATATATATATATATATTTAAAGGTGCTTAGCTTACCTAAATATTACTCAGAAAATACAGGGATTCCCATGTTCTCCACCAACCACACCTCCAACAACATCCCACACCACCATTCCTCAGCCATGTGGTACAACACCCGCAATTGATATACACATCCTGGGGTCTTGCCACCGAACATGGACCACAGTTCACATCACAGACCACACTCTCTCCCACCCAGTTCTGCATGGTATATTCTGATGGAAAACGGCCTACATCCGTCGCCACTATGCCACTCAGGACAACCTCCAAAGTCCCAAAAAAGCCCCTGTATTTCAACTGCCCCTCCTCTCCCTGCCCCAAAAATGTCCAGTGGCCACCGGCTCCACCTCACTGTTACAGTTTCTGCCATTGCTTGAATCACAGTAGGTCTACAACAGAACACCACCAAGTCCACTCTCATCCACAGCTCCTCCCCAAATCCTGAGGGGACTTGGATGGTGATGTCCACTCCACCTCCAAGTGAGAGAGGGCTTATATCCCATGGATACAGTGGATGGGATTATCTTGCCTGCAGCTGCAGGCCCTCTCCATTCCTTGGGATGGCCGTTGCCCATCATTGTCTCCTCACCAGGTTACTTGGATGAGTCCATTGAGCTGTAGGGTAGGAGCTGCAGCTCCACTGAGATTCCAGGCACAGCTGGCACATAGGTGGGCCAGAGGATACAGTCTCTGGAAGTACACCTAAAAACTCCTGCATCACATATAGGTTTGAGTAGAAGGGACTGATGGACCATGTGCACGGCTGACTTATTTGAGGACAACTCTGTCACTCTCAGGAACACAGATGCCAATGAAGAGCCCACTAATTAGGCATCAACCTCTGGGGCTATCCCCACTTGTATAGGACCTGGGTGTCACCAGAGCCCTCAGGGGTCCCTCAGTGTGGGATGACATCCACTTTGGTGTTCTATGAGATCCTACTGAGTTGTGCATAAGCATTCCCTCTGGGATAACCTCCCGACTCCCTTTGAAGTCTCTTAGCTATGTGAACTCATTTCTCTTTATCTTTTCCCCCTTATATTCAAGGTCTTTTTCCGATCGTGTTGCCAGTTGGCACTTGGTATTAATCCCTCATTGCCAGGGAGGCTCATCCCCGGGAGTCATGTCCCACTTTGGGGGGAAGGTAATGCATTCAAATGCTGAGTTTGGCTTAGAGAGAGGCCACATTTGAGCAACAAGGAGGCTCTCAGGTTGTAACCCTTAGGCACCCTGTAACAGTAGGCTAAGTTTCAATTAGAAGAGCAAATACTCATAAGGCTATTCCTCAAATCTATTCTGTGTTTCCCCAGTTTCTGAATGCATAATTGGAATTGATTCCAATTACAGGAACTGGAATAATCCCCACATTGGTTTTTTCATCTGGGGATTGAGGGCTATGATGGTAGGAAAGGCCAAATGGAAGCCACTAGAACTTCCCCTACATAAAAAAAAATAGTAAGCCACAAGCACTAACCCATTCCTGCAGGAATTGCTATGATTATTGCCACCATCAAGGACTTGCAAGTTGCAGGGGTAGTGATTCCCACCACACCCCCATTCAACTGTCTTGTTTGTTTTGTGCAGAAAATTTATAGATCTTGGAGGATGATAATGAATTAACCAGGTGGTGACTCCAATTGCAGCTGCTGTTCCCGATGTGGTATCAATACTTGAGCAAATTAACACATCATCTACTACCTTCTAGGTAGCTATTGACCTGAAAAATACTTTTAAAAATAACTATTAGTAAAATCCAGCAGAATCAGTTTGCTTTCTACTGGGAGGGCCAGCAATTACCTTCACTCTTGTACCCCAGGAATTTACCATCTCTCAGCCCTTATGCCATAATATACTCCACAGGGAACTTGATTGCCTTCCCCCTCCACAAGATATCACACTTGCCCAATACACTGATGACATTATATTGATTGTACATAGTGAGCAAAAATGTAGCAACTACCATAGACTTATTGGCAAGATATTTGTTTACCAAAGGATTGCAAATAAAATCAACAAAATTTCAGTGAACTCAGTGAAAATTCTAGGCATTTCAGTGGTGCAGATTGTTTTAAGGTATATTTGTCATGTCATAAAATAAATAATATTTCTTGCCTCATCATCTTTCCAGTCATAAATTCCCCTTGAGTAACCAACACAGTTAGCCTTGCCCCAGTTAGATTAACCAACAACTACTAACAATGCCTATACCTCCATATAGTTTGGATGATAAGGGCCATCCACCACCTCTCCAAATGGCCTTTGCTGCTTCTGCCCTTCACAGCTTCTAGCAGAACATGCACTTCGATATGGCTTGCATGATAAGAGTGGCCCTCAACTTCTCCAAATTGCACTTGCCACTTCTGCTTTTCATGCCAAATAGTTTAAAGCTGCCCTACTGTTCCCATCTGGGTCATAGGGAAGGTAAGAGCCAGAGATGCAAATTATTCTCTATCTCCACATCTCCACTGCTCTTCATGGAAGCCTAAGTTTGGAAAGTCCCGGACACCTCCACTGCCCTCATTCTCCTTCTCTTAGATCTAAGCAAGCTTTCCTTTTATGCATTTTTGGCTGTCTGGCTTCTGTTTTTGCATCTCATCACCTAAAGAACTTCCATATAACATCAAAAATGATCCCTTCTATGGTGAAGTATAAGCTATTGAGTCTGGCAACTCCTATAACTGTAAGAGAGGCACAACACTAGTTGACCTTGTTTGGGTTTTAGAGGTGACATATTCCTCATTTGGGTACACTACTCCATTTACCAAGTGGGCCAAAAGCTTCTAGTTTTGAATCAAGACTAGAACAAAGGAAGCTCTGCAACAAGTCCAGGCTTGAAGGCATGCTGTTCTGCTACTTGGGCTGTATAATCTAGCAGATCCAATGAAGGTCTGTGTCAAATAGACATGTTATTTGAAGCTTTGACAGGCCCCATTGAAGAATTGGATTTTGGAGTAAGTCCATGGGACAATTTGAGATAACTATTCTCCTTTGAGAAACAGCTTTTGACCTGTTACTGGGACTTAAAAGAGACTGAACACTCAAACAGGTTACCCTGAAACCTGACCTGCTTATCATGAACTGGGTATTGTCTGACCTACCAAGCCATTAAGTTAGGTGTACACTGCAACAATCCACCATCAAACAAGAATATTATATATGAGATTGGCCTTGAGAAGGCCCTGATGGCATAGTGTTCTAAGTGCCCAAGTGCCTTACTTCTGCCACAATTTCTTCCCATTCTCAGTTTAAGCAGTGGCTGCTTTGATAGCTCCATATGACCAGTTTAGTTGACTGAGGAAGAGTAATTTTGGACCTGGTTTACAGATGGTTCACATTAATGTAGCAACCATCCATAAAGGAGAGTGGCAGCACTGTAGCAACTTTTTGGTATATCCCTAAATGACAGTAATAAAGGGAAATCCACCCAGTGGGCAGAATTTCAAGAAAGCATCTGATCATTCATTTTGCTTTAAAGGAGAAATGACTGGAGGGGCAGTTGCATAATAATTCATGGGTTATAATTCAATGGTTTGGTTAGATATTCAGGGGGTTGGAAGGAACATAATTGCAAAATTGATAACAAATAAGACTGCAGCTGAGATATGTAAGTAGACCTTTTTCATTGAGAGAAAAAAATAAAGATATTTGCATCCCATATGAGTGCTCACCAGTAGATGAACTCAGCAGAGGAAGATTTTAATATCATCTGGATAGGGTGAGACTTTCTGTGGAAACTATCCAGCTTCTTTCCCAAGCCACTTCTGTCATTGCACAATGGGCTCATGAACAAAGTGACTCTAGTGGTAGTGTTGGAAGTAATGCATGGGCTCAGTAATATGGACTTCCACTATTGAAGCCCAATTAGTTTACAGCAACTGATGAGTGCCCAGTCTGCCAGCTTCAGAGACCTACACTGAGTCTCTGGTATGACACCATTCCCCAAGGGGATCAGCCTGATACCTGGTGGTGGGTTAATTACCCTGGACCACTTCCATCATGGAAGGGGCAGTGCTCTGTTCTCACTGGATTAGGCACTTTACCTTCCCTGCATGCAATTCTTCTGCTAAAACTACCATCTGTAGACTTACAGAATACCTTCTACAGCATCACGTTATTCGATACAGCATTGTTTCTGATTGAAAAATCCACTTCAAAGTAAATAATGTGTAGCAATGGGCCCATGCTCATAGAATTCACTGGTCTTACTTAATCCACTTCCCATAATTCTGATGCAGCCAGATTTACAGAACAGTGAAATGGGATTTTTAACACTTAATTTTGGCATCAAATAGATGGCAATATCTTTCAGAACTGGGGCAGTGTTGCCCGAAACACAGCAAATGTTTTAAATAATATACATTCCCATAGACAGAATTCATGCATCCAGAAATCATAGGGTGGACATATGAGTAGCACCACTCATTACTTCCTCTGGTAGTCCAGTAGAAAAATATTTGCTTCTTATCCTGGCAAACAGATCAGCTGGTCTAGAGGTCGTATTTCCAAAAGGAAGAGTAATCCTCCAGTAGACACAATAATGATACCATTGAATTGGAAGTAAGTCCACCACCCAGCCACTTTGAGTTCCTCATATTTTTGAATCAACGTGGAAAGTAGGGAGATACTATACTGGCTTGGGTGATTGATCCTGACTACTAAGTAGAAATTGGACTAGTACCACTCAATGGGGTTAAGGAAGAGTATTTCTGGGGTTAAGAAGCAGTTGTAGCCATACTGTGACTCAAGCAATGGAAGTAATTGTAAAACTGAGGTGAAGCCAGTGGCCACTGGATGCTTTTGGGGGAGGGAGAGGAGGGGCAGTTGAAATACAGGGGCTTTTTTGGGACTTAGGGGTTGCCCTGAGTGGTGTTGCGGTGATGGATGTAGGCCATTTTGCATCAGCATATACCATGCAGAACTGTGTGGGAAAGAGTGTGGTCTATGATGTGAACTGTGTTCTATGTTCGGTGACAAGGCTCCAGGATGTGTGTATCCATTGCGGGTGTTGTGCCACACTGATGAAGGATGGTGGTGTGGGATGTTTTTGGAGGTTTGGGAGGTGGAGAACATGGGAATCCCTGTATTTTCTGAGTAATATTTAGGTAATCTAAGTACCTTTAAAATATATATATAAAAATAACATTTATGTAAGCAAATTCACATATATGCATATGTATTTATATATCATTTTACAAATATTGGTATGTATTGTGAA
>JAQZBX010044420.1:0-21369 GCA_029593785.1 Cabassous unicinctus
AATATTAAAGGTCAAATAACTAATTTGTATTAATCAGTTATAAATTCTGTCACATTTAATGCTTTTATATTATTTTATTATACACCTATTACCTGGATTTTGAGAAAATTAAATGGTTTCAATTCTCAGGAAGAGGAAACTTGATTTCAGGTAATTTATGTTATTAACCTGTGTCACTTAGTTCATTGCTATCAGAACTAGGATTATGTCCTTCAACATTGGATTCTTTTTCGTAATCTACTTCATACATATTTTCAACCGAGAGATCATTTCTTTAAGAGGTCAAAGTTCATTCATGCTTTCTTTTTTTTCCTGTGTAGTCCATTATTCCCAAACCATTCCCATATTTTCTACAGAAAAATAAATAAAGGATTGAATAAATAAATAAACTAACTTGTGCTTTTATGTCCCAGATGAGAGTTAGTGTGTTTTCTCCCTGGGGTAACTCCTGTAGACTTCAACAATAACTCAAGAAGCTAATAAAAGAATCCAAATGCATATTATTCAGAGCATACTTTGAGATAACCATTCTGTTCCATAGGAAAGACAGCTTATTTATCACTTAAAATATTTTAGAAACTATAATCTTGAATCTCAAACTAAATTTTTAATACATTATTACATGCTTAATATTTCAATTTGATATAGTTGATTTCAAATAACTCAGTGCTGTGTTAAAAAATAGAACTGCATGCCTAGACATTCCAGAGAAGAAAACAACCTAAAAAGGAAGGACTCCATATATGTTTATGTAAATAGAGATACAATGAGAAAGTTGTTTTAATTAAAAAAAAAATTTTTTTAAACATACTTAGATTACATAAATGTTACACAAAAAATATAAGGATTCCCTTACACTAAACCTCCCACGCCTGCCACAACCTCCCACATAAACATCCTTAATTAGTGTGACACATTAATTGCAATTGATAAACACATCCTGGGGTTTTGCTATTAAGTATGGACCACAGTTCACATTGTAGACAACACTCTCTCCCACACAGTTCTGTATGTTATATGATGATATGAAATGACCTATATCTGTCACTGCAGTGTCACTCAGGACAATTCCCAAGTCCCGAAAAACTCCTGTATTACAACTGCTTTTCCCTCTCCCTGCCCCCAGAGCCTCCAATGGCCACTGGCTCCACATAAATGTTGTAATTTCTTCCATTGCTTGAATCACAATATGTCTATAGCAGAATACCAGTAAGTCCACTCTAGTCCACAGTCTTTCCCCCATGCTGAGGAGTCTGGGATGGTGAAGTCCACTCCACCTCCAATTGAAAGGGGCTTATATCCCATGGGGAAGATGGATGGGATTAACCTGCCTGCAGCTGCAGGCCCTCTCCATTACCTGGGATGGCCGTTGTTCATCATCATCTCCTCACCAGTTGACCAGGGTTAGTCCAATGAGCTGTAGAGGAGGAGTTACTGCTCCAGAGAGGTTCTGGGCCCAGCTGGCACATGGACAGCACAAAGACTCAAGTCTCTGGACGTACACCTACATAGCCCAGCACCAAGGATAGGTTTGAATAGAAGGGACAGATGAGCCATGTGCTGGGAAGACATAGTTGAGTCCAACTCTGTCACTCTCAGGAGCACAAACTACAAAGTAGGGCCCACTAGCAAGGCACTAAACTCCAGAGCTATCTGCCCTGACATAGGACCTGGTTTCTCTAGAGCCCTCAGTATCCCCACTATTTGGTGATATCCACTTTGGAATTCTATGAGATCCTACTGAGATGTGCATAAGCATTACATCTGGGATGACCTCCCGACTCATTTTGAAGTCTCTTAGCCGTAAAAACTCGTTTGCCTTTACATTTTCCCCATTATATTCAAGGTCTTTTTCCAGTCTCATCCGCAGGAGTCATGTCCCATGCTGGGAGGAAGGTAGCTCATTCATATGCTGAGTTTGACTTAGAGAGAGGCCACATTTGAGCAACCAGGAGGCTTTCAGGAGGCAACCTTGAGGCACCCATAACAATAGACTAAGTTTCAATTTCAAGAGCAAAGATTCATAAGGCTCTTCATCAATATCAAGGGCCCATCAGTAGATCATCCTCCTTCACCAGTCACTGCCCCTGTACTTGGGGGACTGTTGCTGCTCCCTTAGAGGTTGTGGCAGAGCTATCCAGGATGGGAATTCAACATTCTCTCATTTACTGAGTGATTCTCCACCCACTGTGGCAATGCCCCATGGACGTTTGAACATTTTTATACCTTATATTTATGCTCACATGAATTTCCTCCCATGCATCCCCCATCCCTGACACCCCACATCAATGATCCTCCCCTGCCCCTGTTGTAATACATCTGTGATCCAAAGCTTCTCCAAACATGAAGCCATTGCAATAGCTTAACACAATTAATAGGAAAATAAAATAATAATGATAAGTTTAAATGTATGAGATAAAATACATAAAAATTTAAAAAACTAAAAGTAACATAAAATTGAAAGATTGGGATATTAAAAAAATGAAAAATATATGATAAAAATTTTTGACCTTTTGCCTTTCATCACTGCAATATCTGGTGTACAGTCTGTACTGTGGCACCTTCACCCTCACATTACCCAGTGTCTCACTATTTTTCATTTTGTTTTCAAAGAAGTTTTAGGTCACAACAAAGTCACACACAAAATACAAGAGACACTCATATACCCAACATCCTCCTCCTTTCCTGCCCCCCATATTAATACCTTTTTGTATGTGGATGGTAGCATTGTTATAACTGATATACAAATAGTGAAACGTAGCTACTAAACATTGTCCATGGTTTACACTACAGTTTGCATTTTAGACCTTACACTTTTATAAATTTTCATGATATTTACCGTGTCTTGTGTCCATCACTGTATGGTAATGAAGAACATTTCCAATGAAAAGTAAATAACCCCTGTTTGATCTATTTTATTCCTCCCACCCCATCCACCCGGGGCCCACGTGGATGCCCTGGCTTACTCATTGGATGACAAGATTCATAGTTACATGCAACAAGAGGTATTGACATACTGGTTTGTTCTCCCCTATTAGGAACTGCCCTTGCCCTTGAGAGACTCGCACCTGTCTATTTCTGAACAAATTTGTCCTCCCAAAGTTGGAAGTCCAACTCCTTCCCTCCCATTATATGGGTCTCCATGCACTGTTACAACACATTATGACAGACTGAACACTCACACACTCCCTAGAAGCCTGCTCCAGGTGTGCCCTGTCCTGAATGGCCCCCCAAACCAACTCCCAAAATCAGTGACCCTTCCTTGTCATATCGCCATCAGAGCATTCCCTCTTCTGTACTTTCAAACTCATATCTACAAATCCCCAGTGTTCACTTGGTCCCTCTCCCAACCCTCCCCCCAGTATCCTGGACCTTCTAACCCACCCTTCCCAATCTACCCACCTGTCAACCCTGCACCACCCAAACCAATACCCTCCTGTCCTATACTTTCAATACAAAACTACACTCTAACAATTTACCATAGATTACATCCTTACGGGTGATGGCTCACAACCTTCTCTTCTCTTTCTATTTCTTGTAAACCTATCTTACAGAAAATAGCTCACTGAGACTGCTCAATTTCCTTAATTCATATCAGTGAAGTCATGTACAGTTCGACCTTCAATGCCTGGCTTCCTTCACTCAACATAAGGTCTACAAGATTCATCCATGTTATCCCATGTGTTAGCAATCTATTTCTTCTTAAAGCTGAGTAATATTCCATGTATATATGTACCACATTTTGTTTATCCATTCATCTGTTGGTGGGCACCTGGATTGATTCCAACTTTGGCAATAGTGAACAATGCAGCTCCGAACATTAGGGTTCATTTATCTGTTCGTGTCTTTGCTTTCAAATCTTCAGGGTTTATACCCCCCAGTGGATTCACTGGATCATACGGAAGATGTATAGTTAGTTTTTTGAGGAACCGCCATACTGTCCTCCACAGTGGCTGGACCATTCCACAATCCCACCAGCAGTGGATGAGGGTACCTATTCCTCCACATCCTCTCTAACCCTTATAGTCTGCTGTTTTTTTTAACAGCCACCATTCTGATGGGTGTAAGATGGTATCTCATTGTAGTTCTGATTTGCATTTCCATAATAGCTAGCGATGTTGAGCATATTTTCATGTGCTTTTTAGCCATTTGTGTTTCTTCCTTGGAAAAGTGTTGTTTTAGGTCATTTGCCTATTTTTTAAATGGGCTGTTTGTCTTTTTATATTTGAGGTGGTAAGATTTCTTTATATATGCAGGATATTAGGCTCTTCTCAGATATGTGATTGCGAAATATTTTCTCCCATTGGGTAGGATGCCTTTTTACTTTCTTGATAATGTCCTTTGAGGTGCAGAAGGTTTTAATTTTGAGATATAATTTATCTATTTTTTTGTTTGCTGTTCATGCTTTGGATGTGAATTTCATGAAACCATTTCCTATTACAAGGTCTTGTGGATGCTTCCCTACATTATCTTCCAAGGTCTTTAGGGGCTTGGCTCTTATATTTAGGTCTTTGAACCAACTTGGGTTGATTTTTGTGTAAGATGTGAGATAGTGTTCCTCTCTCATGTTCTGGACATGGATATCCAGTTCTCCAAGCACCATTTCTTGAAGAGACCTTTCTCTCCCATCAGAGTGGGCTTGGTGGCCTTGTCAAATATCAGATGACTGTATATGCGAGGATTTATATTGGACCTCTATTTCAGTTCCATTGGTCAGTATGTCTATCCTTGTGCCAAGACCATGCAGTTTTGATAACTGTAGCTTTGTAATATGTTTTAAAATCAGGTAGTGTGATACCTGCAATTTCATTTTTCTTTTTGAATATGTTTTTGGTGATTCGGGGCCTCTGATCTTTCCAAATAAATTTTATAGTTTGGTTTTCCAAATCATTAAAAAAAATGCAGTGTTGATTTTTATTGGGATTGCATTGAATCTGTAGATTAGTTTGGGTAGGATAGACATCTTGATGGTGTTTAGTCTTCCTATCCGTGAACAGAGAATATTCTTCCATTTATTTAAGTCTCCTTTTATTTCCTTTAACAGTGTTGTGTAGTTTTCTGTATATGAGTCCATTACATCTTTAGTTAAATTTATTCATGGGTATTTGATTCTCTTAGTTACCCTTGTAAACGGTATTATTTCTTGATTTCCTCGTCAGATTGCTAGTTTTTGGTGTATAGCAATGCTACTGATTTTTGAGCATTGATCTTATAGCCTGTTACTTTACTGAACTCATTTATATATTTTAAAAGCTTTGTTGTAGATTTCTCAAGGCTTTCTATGGGTAAGACCATGTCATCTGCAAATTGTGAAATTTTGATATCTTCCTTTCCAATTTGGATGCATTATATATCTTTTTATTGCCTCAGTGCTCGAGGAAGTATTTCTAAAACAATGTTAAAAAGGAGCAGTGATAGTGGGCATCTTGGCCTTGTTTCCAATCTTAGAGGGAAAGCTTTTGGGATTTCACAAATGAAGATGATGTTGGCTTGGGGTTTTTCATATATACCCTTTATCATGTACAGAAAGTTTCTTTCTATTCCTATCTTTTGTGGTGTTTTTATCAGGAAAGAGTGCTTTATTATGTCAAATGCTTTCTCTGCATCTATAGAGATGATCATGTGATTTTTTTTCTATCTGTTTATGTGGTGTATTATGGTGGTTGATTTTCTTATGTTGGACCATTCTTGGCATACCCTGGATGAAACCCACTTGGTCATGGTGTATAATTCATTTGATATGTTGTTGAATGCAATTAGCAAGTATTTTGTTGAGGATTTTAGCATCTACGTTCATTAGAGGATTGGTCTGTAATTTTCCATTCTTGTGGCACCTTGTTTGGCTTTGGTAACAGCCTAAAGTTAGCATCATAGAAAGATTTAGGCAATGTTCCCTCTACTTCTATTTTTTGGAAGAGCTTAAGCAGGATTGGTGTTAGCTCTTTCTGGAATGTTTGGTAGAATCCACATCTGAAGATGTCTGGCCCTGGGCTCTTCTTAGTTGGAAGGTTTTTGATGACTGAGTTTATCCTCTTTACTTGTAATTGGACTGTTGTGTTCATTAGTTTCTTCTTTCATCAATGTAGGCTACTTGTGAGTTTCTAGGAGTTTGTCTATTTCCTCTAGATTATCATTCTTGTTGGCATATAATTTTTCAAAGTGTCCTTTTATGATACTCTTTATTGCTGTGGGGTCAGTGTTTATATCCCCTCCTCATTTCTTATTTTGTGTATTTCCATATGCTCTCACTTTTACTTTGGTAGTCTGGCTAAGGCTTTGTCAATTTTATTGATCTTCCCCAATAACCAGCTTTTCGTTTAGTTTATCTTTGGTAGTGCTTTCTTGTTTTCTATTTCATTTAGTTCTGCCCTAATCTTTGCCATTTAATTCTTTCTTCTTCCTTTGGTGCTTGTTTCTTGTGTTTTTCCAATTCTTCCATGTGTGCAGTTAGGTCTTCACTTTCAGTTCTTCTTCTTTTTTAATATATATGCATTTATGGCTATGAATTTCCCTCTCAGTATAGCGTTGGCTGCATCCCAAAGTTTTTGACATGTTGTGTTGACATTTTCATTCATTTCAAGGTAGTTACTGATTTCTTTTGAGATTTCCTCCTTGACCCACTGATTTTCTAAGAATGTGTTGTTTAACTTCCATATCTTTGTGCCTAATCTGGCTCTTTGGCTCTCAGTGAATTCCAATTTCATTCCTTTGTGGTCAGCAAAATTCCTTTATATAATCTCAATCTTTCTGAATTCATTGAGAGTTGTTCTGTGGCCTAGCATGTGGTCTATCTTGTAGTATGATCCATGTGCACTCGAGAAAATGGTATATCCCACTGTATTTGGTATAGCATTCTGTATTTGTCTATTAGGTCCAGGTCCTCTAATGTATTATTCATAGTTTTTGTTTCTTTATTCATTCTCTGTCTAAATGTTCTGTCTAATGGTGTTAATGTTGTAATTACATCCCCCACTATAAGTGTAGAGGCATTTATTTCTCTACTTAGTTTTTCCAATGTTTGCCTCATGTATTTTGAGGAGCCATGATTAGTTGCATAAATATTTATGATTGTTCTCTTCTTTGAAAATTGCCCCTTTTACTAATACATAGTGTCCATCTTTGTCTCTTACAATAGTTTGCCTTTAAAGTCTATTTTGCAAAATATTAGGACAGCTGCTTCTGCCCTTTTTTGGTTATTGCTTCTTGTAAAATTGTTTTCCATCCATTCACTTTTAGCCTCCTTGAATCCCTGGGTCTAAGGTGGTTTTTTTGTACACAACATATAGATGCATCATATTTCCTTATCCATTCTGCAAATCTGTGACTCTTGACTGGTGAGTTTATTCCATTAACATTCAGTGTTATCACTCTCAGTGAATTTCTTACATCAGCCATATTTTCTTTGGGTTTATGTATGTCATATGTTGTTTTTCTTTCTCTTTTTGTCTTTTTAGTTGTTCTTACACTCTCTTCCAAATCGTTCTTTCCTGCTTTTTCCTTTCAACCTGTAGAACTTCCTTTAGTATTTCTTGAAGGGCAGGTTTCTTATTGGCATACTTTATTTATTTCTGTTTATCTGTGAATATTTTGAACTCTCCATCATTTTTGAATGCCAGTTTTGCTGGATAGAGAATTCGTGGCTGGAAGGTTTTTTCTTTGATTACCTTGACTATGTCATACCACTATTTTCTTGCCTCCATGGTTCCATTTGAGAAATCAGCATTTAATCTTATTGAGCTTCCCTTGTTTGTGATGGTTCTCTTTTCTCTTGCTACCTTGCATATTTTCTCTTTCTCTTGCACATTGGACATTTTGACAAATATATGTCTTGGAGTAAGCCTGTTAGGATTTATATTGTTTGGGGTGTACTGTGCTTTCTGGACATGTGCGCCCATCTCCCTCAATAGGGTTGGGAAGTTTTCAGGCATTATTTCATTCAACACTCCTTCTGTTCCTTTTCCCTTCTCTTCTCCCACTTGGATGCCTATAATGTGTATCTTTGTGCATTTTGTGTTGTCATTTAAACCCCTAAGTCCCTGCTGGATTTTTTCTATCTTTTTTATCTATCTCTTCTACTATATGTTTGATTTCAGATATACAGTCTTCCACATCACTAATTCTTTCTTCTGCCTGTTCAAATCTGATATTATGTTGTTCCAGTGTCATTTGATTTCTTGGATTGTGCTATTCATCACCATCATATCCTTTTTCTTTTTATGTATGTTTACAATTTCTTCAGTATGTTCTCCCAGTGTCTTCTTAATATCCTTAATCTCTTACTTCACTTCATTAAATTGGTCCATGATATTTGTTTGGACAACTTTGATTAGTTGTTCAATGTTCTGCATCTCTTCCTGGTTCCTAGTTTGTTCCATGGACTGGTCCATGTCTTCCTGTTTCTTAGTATGATTGGTAAATTTTTTTTCTCCCTCTGGAAATCATTTACCTTGATGGGGTTATTCAGTTGATTAGCTTCTCTTTCTGCTCTAGAGTTTTGTTTAGCTCCTGGTTTTGTGTGTGTTAAGTTTTCTCTTCGACACATTGTTCTTTTGTTCTATTTCCTTGCTGTTTTCTATGTTCCCTTGGAGGAAAAAGATTAGGGCCAGAGAAATTGAAAGAGGTAAGAAAATAAAAAGGATAATAGTAATGCTAATAAGAGTTAAAAGAGGGGCCATAGAAGACTTAATAAAA
The DNA here is from genome assembly GCA_029593785.1 of Cabassous unicinctus. NCBI lineage: Eukaryota > Metazoa > Chordata > Mammalia > Cingulata > Chlamyphoridae > Cabassous > Cabassous unicinctus. The sequence continues at coordinate 8,692 of JAQZBX010044420.1, forward strand.
TGAATATTTAACTCATGTAAGCAGTATAGAGTAATAGAAACAGAAAAGTGGAATACCTCAAATGAAATGGGAAACCGAATAGAGAAAAAGATATGGAATAATTGAAAAGGCCATAATGATGAGAAGAGAGAGATAGAGAAAAGAAAGGACAGAAAGAATAAAGTTAATAATAAAATAAACAGAAAATAGAATAGACAAGATAGAAATCGAAATCAGTAAATTTGCGGACTAATAAAATAAGGTGGAATGTAAGAACCACAACAGAAAGCAGAAGATAGAAAGATGATGGAAGGAAAAGAGATAGCATTGGTAAACAAAATCAGTATACACAGAAAATGGGAAATTAAAGCAGGAGAAGCACAGGAAAGAAGAATCAAGCTAGCAGCACCTAATTTTTCAAAAAAGCGGGGGGAAGGAAAGAGGAAAGAAAAAGAAGAAACAAACAAACAAAAAAAACCCCCAAACAAACACACAAGCAAGCAGTCAAACAAAGCTAAGCAAGAAGAGTGTTCCTTCTTGGGCCCTTGTGGATCCTCTCAGGCTGCCTGTGTTCATAAATCAATTACCTTGCAGGCTTTTCTCTGCAGGTTTTGAGGTGGGTTTTAGCGAGTAAAGTAAGTTAATTTTTTTTTAAGTAAACTTTTTCTTGTTGTTGTTGGTTTTATTTTGGAAAAATATGTGACCAAAAAGAAGCTAGTGCAAAAATAATGTCTATGTTTTCCCTGTCCTACGGTGTCAGCTGGATGTTAGATATGCTTGTGGATCGCCACTCTTAGAGAAGTCAGGAATCAAACAAGGGACCTCATACATTCAAGGCAGAGATTCCTCCACTGAGCTATCCCTCCAACTGGGTTAACCAGTTCTTCAAAAATTTATTCAGTCACTTTGCCCCAAGCATGTTTTACTCTCCTAGCACAGCAGGATTCAACAGGCTGTATGAGCAGATCCCCCTCCCCTCTACTGGTCAGATTGAGTTCCCTTTTGAAATTCGAATGGGACCCTGATGACTGAGTACTCAGCAACAAAGTGATTTCTCAAGCCTATTCTATACCACCCCCTCCTCCCAGGGGACCCTAAATAGACTCGTGAAAACTTACTAAGCCATTCCCACTGCCTGACTCCCTTAGGGGAGTTGAAATTCTGATAGTCCTCACAGCTGAACTATTAAAAGGCTGACTCCTCCCTCTCAGGCCATGCCTCTGTATCCCAGGGTGGCTAGTTAAATAAGGCTGCCTCAGCAGATTCACCTCTTCCCTCAGCCTGTTGCCACTTTAAACCAGATGGTGTGCTCCCCAAAGCTCTAAGATGGTTCAGGCAACCAAACCCAAAGCAAGGAAACCCCTCTCCGCCTCTTGCCAGAACCCTTCCTCTCTTGGAGAATGCTACTCTCATTGGATGGCCTGTGGGAGTCAGGGCTCACCCTAACTCTTTCTAATGAGGGAGGGGTTTAGCTGTCTGTGATTTCCACAGGACTAAAACTCACGGTTTTATCTTGAGCAATCTATCTCACTGTCCAGATCCCTCCAGATCAATGCCCCAAAGGCTCCTGCTCTGTGGGTTCCCAGAACAGTTCACTTGGGCTGGATTCTGACCCCAATCAGCCATCTTTTGCGAGAGAGATGGTGAGTGCCCACTTGAACTGATGCCATCTTGCCCCCGACCCTCTCCCTATATTTTTTGTATAACATTTGTGTTATCTAAGTATCTTTTTAAAAATAAATAATATATATTTTAAAAAATCTATTTTGTTCGATATTGGTTTCACCACTCCAGCTCTTTTTTGGTTACTATTTGCTTGAAATATCTTTTTCCAACCTTTCACTTTTAACCTGGCTGTGTCCTTACATCTGAAGTGAGTCTCTTGTAAACAACAGAAAGATAGCTCATATATTTTTTTCATTTTTCCATCTTTGTCTTTTGATTGAGGAGGTCAAGCCATTAACATTCAATGTTATTACTGTAAAGGCGTTACATACGTCATCCATTTTCACCTTTGGGTTTCTCTTGTGATATCATACCATCGTCTATCTTTACCATTTAAGTTATCCTTTCAAATAATCTTCATTCATACATTCTTCTCCAAATTTCTTGCCCTTTTTTCATTCCTTTCAGGCTGCAGCATCCTCTTTAGTATCTCTTGTAATTCTGGTCTTTTGTAACATATTGTATCAGTTTTTCTTTGCCCATGAAGACTTTGAGCTCCCCTTTATTTTTAAAGGTCAGCTTTGCCAGATACAGAATTCTTGGCTGATATATTTTTCTCTTTCAATATCCTAAATACATCATATATCTTTTTTCTCTCCTCCATGGTTTCTGATGAGAGGTCAGCATTTAAGATCTTACCGTATTTCCCTTGTATGTGATGCCATGACTTTTTCTTGCTGCTTTCAGAATCTTCTCTTTATCTCTGATATTTATCATTTTGAATAGTAGGTGCCCCAGGTAGGTCTATTCAGATTTATGCTGTTTGTGGTGTGTTGTCCTTCTTGGATGTAAATATATAAGTCTTTCATAAGGGTAAGGAAGTTTTCAGTCATTATTTCCTCAAATATTCTTTCTGCCTTTTTTCCTTTTTCTTTTCCTTCTGGGACACCAATAATGCATATATTTTTGCATTTCAATTGTCATTCAATTCCCTGAGACCCTGTTCCATTTTTTCCATTTTATTCTCTTTTGGTTCTCCTGTCTTTTCCAGATCTGATGTTCTGTCTTCAAAATCCCTTATTCTGTCTTTGAGAAATTCAAATCTATCCTTATATGTATCTAATGTATTTTTAATCTTGACCATTATGTCTTTTATTCTGATAATGTCTGCTATTTTTCTTTGTAGACTTTCAAATTATTTTTTATGCTCACCCAGTGTCTTCTTAATATCTTTTTATCTCTTTAGTAATAACTTTAATTTCATTTAGAAGTATTGTGTGATTATCATTAATTGTCTTTAAGTCTGTATACCTTCAGGATATTTGGTTTGTTCCTTTGGTGGGCCATCTCTTCCTGTTTTCTAGTATTAATTGTAATTTTTTGCTGATGTCTAGGCATTTGAATATCTAGGTGAATTTACTCTGGTGACACATTTGTCTTGCTTATTATTATTATTTTTTCACAGTTCTTCTTTGATATTTTGTTCAACTCATCCTAAATATTTAAAATTGCCCAGCTGAAGTTATCAAAATCATTCCAGGGACTCACTAATGGGGTGCAGATTTTCTCCCAAGGTTGGAGTAAAGAGAGCTTAAAAAGTAGTTTGTGTCCATGCAATTTCCAGACTGACCAGAAGATGGAGATCATTGGCAGACTTTTCCATGGAGATGTATCTCTCTTGGTTTTCCTTTCTTCTCATCTGTCAAGAAGCTGAGATTCAAAGCCAACTGCACTTGCCAAATTCACTAAAGAAAAGGCCCTGAATCCTCCTCTGTGTTCCCTTGTAAAAGGTGACAGGGCAGAAACTGTGAGCTCCCCTCTCAATCAGCTGCAATGAGCAAGGGGTTTTACGCCCACTTAATATCTTAAGGGTGGGGGAAGATATGTCTTCTCAGCAGCCAGGAGGTTTAGTAACTCACAGTTTGCTGTTTAGGATTCCTTATCTCTCTCTCCCTTACCATCCTGGGAGTTGTGAAGCACTGTCCTGGCATGCTGACCTCAAAGCAGGTCCTTTGGGCAGGTTTTGGCTCTTTCTTTGTTGTTTTTGTGAGAGAGCATGCCTTGGCTGCCTAATCCAAATCCATGTTCCGACCTACAAATCAGTCTGCCGCTTGATTGTGCAGTTTAGTCCATTAACATTCAATGTTATCACTCTACAGGCAGTTGTTACTTTACTTATTTTGACCTTTGGGTTTTCTCTGTAATACCTTGTTTTCTCCACTGCTTTCACACTTTGACTTACTTTTACTGATATAATCTTCATTTTCAGAGTCTTTTCCAAGCATCTCTCTCCTGTTTTTCTTTTCAGGCTGTAGCATTCATTTTAGTATTTCCTGTAAAGCTGGTCTCTTCATTACAAACTCTCTTTTCCTGTTTTTCTGTGAATATTGTAAAGTTCCCCTCATTTTGGAAAGATAATCCTGCTAGATATAAAATTCTTGGCTGGCACTTTTTCTCTTTCACTATCTTAAATATATCATATAACTTCCTTCTTGCTTCCATAGTTTCTGATGAGAAAGCCACACAAACTTATTGGGAATCCTTTGAATGTGATGAATTCCTTTTCTTTTGTGCTCTCAAGATTCTCTCTTTATCTTTGGTATTTGACATTCTGATTAGCATGTTTCTTAGAATAGGTCTATTTTGATTTTTAGATGTGAGTATGTTTTCTTTCTTAGACATGGATATGTATATCCTTCAATAGGTTTGGAAAATTTTCCACCATTATTTTGTCAAATATTTTTTCTACCCCTTTTCCCTACTCTTCTTCTGGGACACCCATTAAACATATTTTAGTATGTTTATTGCTGTCATTTAATTCCCCGAGACCCTGTTCAATTGTTTTATTTTTTTCTTTACCTGTTCATTTTTATGTTTATTTTCAGAGGCCCTGTCTTCAACCTGACAGAACCTTCTGCTTGTTCAAATCTACTGTTATATTCCTCCAGTGTATTTTTATTTTATTTATTGTGATTTTCATTCCCATATTGTATGATTTTTTTCTATGAAGTCCTCAAATTATTCTTTGTGCTAACCCAGTGTCTTCTTAATGTCCTTAATCTCTTTAACCATATCACTGAATTTATTGAGGACATTTATTTGAACATCAATGATTAGTTGTCTCAACTAATTTTTGTCAGCCAGAGGATAAGTTTATTTCTTTGATTGGGCCATATCTACCTGTTTCTTGGTATGGGTTGCAATTTAATGTTTATGTCTTGGCATCTGACTTACTAGATGTATTTATTATTGACTCCTTTTCTCTCTTTAGTCTGAGGCTTTATATTTGCTTGACTTTGTACTTCAGATCTTCTTTGATACTTGGTTCATTTTAGTTTTAAACTTTGTCGTGGCTTGTGTAGCCAAACTGATTTTTTTCAGGTCTTTTTCATCTGTTTCTTGTTCTTTCTCTCTTGTTGGTTGTGGAATAGGAACCAAGGATGTAGTTGATACAGTAAACTGTGGAGGCTGGTGCAGCTCATATTGCCTCAGGAACTGAACAAGTTTCTTCCACCTTTCTCCCTTGCCAAGTTATGGAAAAAGATGCAGCTTTGTGCAGTAATCTAAGTCATGCAGGCCAAGACCCATCTGTAGTTGCCCAGAGAGACTAATGAAGTTCCAGGCCTGTTTCTAATATGCCTGGGGCAGAGATGGAGTTACAAGTGCAGGCAGAAACCTAAACTCTATGAGTCAAAACTGACCACAGCTGCTCACATAGACTGATGAAGCACCAGCTCCATTCCTTCTATGTTAGGGATGGGAAAGGAGCCTCTGGTGTGCCCAGCAAACCAGTCCATGCAGACAAAAATTGATTGCAGTTGCACAATGAGGGTGAGGGATCATGGTCTTTCCTCCTGTTGTGTCAACGGTAGTGATAGAGCCACAGATATATCCAATAATCTAGTTCATATGGACCAAAAGTGACTGCAGTTGCCCAGAGATAGTGAGGGAGCATTGTCCTTCCTCATGCTCTGTCAGAGGTGGAGATGGAGTCAGAGATGTTTCCAAAAGTCTAATCCATGAAGTCTGAAAGTGGCTGCAGTTGCCTGGAGAGGCTGAAGGAACACTATTCCTTCTGCCCTGTCAGGAGTGGGGATTGATCCACAGGAGTGCCAAAAACTCTAGTCCATGCAGGCCAAAAGCACCTACACTTTCTCAGAGAAGGTGGAAACACTGCATCCCTCCAATCCTATTAGGGTGGAGATGTATCCACAGGTTTTCCTACAAGTCTTGTCTGTGTGCTGACACTTGACAGAAGTGGAGCTGGAACCTAGTCTAGCGCTGCAATCCAACCTGGATAGAAAAAAGCCAGTCCCTACCTTCACTGTGATTTTCAAGCAGTCCTGCTGCCCCTCATGTGAGAGATTGATTTAAAATGGAGACTACTGGCCTCTTTATGACTTGGACAGGCTCAAACTTTACCTGTTCTTTGGATTGGACTTCAGCCAGCCATAATTACTAACCAGTAGTTGAAATCATTGCCTGACTGTCTCTTTCTCCCTCATATTTGGTAAATGGAGGTTCCTGTTCCAACCACGGAATATCTCTCAAGACAGCTTGTGCAGCCAGTGGGGGAAGTGCACTAGCCTCCATGGTGTGGAGTGCTTTACTCATGAATCTTCACTACAGATAGGCAGTCCCCTCTTTCCAAACATCCAAGGATGTTGTGAGATGCTCTTTTGGTCTCCTGCACCCACCAAACTAGTAATTTATTTATTTATTTATTTATTTATTTATTTATTTATTTATTACCATGTATCAATATTTATTATATAGTATAGTGTAATTAAAATAGAGATAATGGGACAGGATAGACAAATGGATCACTGGAACAGAATATAGAGTTTAGAAAACAGACCCCCTCATATAAAACAACCTTATTGGAAAGTGGATGTGGGTCAAATGGTTGAGCATCTGCTTCCCACATGGGAGGTCATGGGTTCAGTTCCTGGAGGTCCCAGGTTTGGTTTCCGGTGCCTCCTAAACAACAACAAAAACAAACAACAAGCAAAACCTATGAAAAAACCAAGTCAGGGAAGCTGATGTGGCTCAGTGATTGAGCACTGGCTTCCCACATACGAGATCCTGGGTTCAATCCCCGACACCCAGGACCTCAAAAAAAAAAAAAAAAGACAACCTTATTTATGACAAAGATGACAATGGAACACAGTAGGGAAACAATGGTATTTTCAATGATTTTTTTTAATGATTTTTTTTTAAAAGATGCTTAGATTACATAAATGGTACACAAAAATTACAGGGATTCCATTGTTCCCCATCTCCCACACCTCCCATATCAACCCTCATAAACATCATTCCTTAATACGGCACATGATCTGCAATGCATATACACATCCTGGGGCTTTGCCACTAAGCATGGACCATAGTTCACAATGTAGACCACATTCTTTCCCACACAGTTCTGCATGTTATATGCTGATGTAAAATGGCCTATATCTGTCATTGTAATGTAATTCAGAATAATCCCCAAGTCCTGAAAAAGCCCCTGAATTACAACTGCTTTTCCTTCCCTGCCCCAAAAGTGTCCAGTGGCCACTGGCTCCAACTCAATGTTATAATGTCTTCCATTGCTTAAATCACAATAGGTCCACAACAGAATACCATTAAGTCCACCCTAGTCTATAGCTCTTCCCGCAATCCTGAGGCGTTTGGGTTAGTGATGTCTACTCCATCTCCAAGTGAGGGGGAACTTATATCCCATGGATACAATGGATGGGATTATCCTGCCTGCACCTGCAGGCTCTTTCTATACCCTGGGATGGCCGTTCTCCATCATCGTCTTCTCACCGGGTTACTTGGGTGAGTCCATTGAGTTGTAGAGTAGGAGTTGCAACTCCACCGAGATTCCAGGCACAGCTGGCACATGGGCAGGCCAGAGGCTCCAGTCTCTGGAAGTACAACTATAATCTCCAGCATCACATATAGGTTTGAAAAGAAGGGACTGATGGAACATGTGCAGGGAGGACTTATTTGAGTTCAACTCTATCACTCTCAGGAGCACAGATTCCAAAGTAGAGCCCACTGAGAAGGCATCAATCTCTGGAGCTATCCCCCCTTATATAGGACCTGGGTTCTCCAGAAAACTCAGGAGCCACTCTGTGTGGGGTGATATCCACTTTGGTGTTCTATGAGAGCCTACTGAAGTGTGTTTAAGCATTACCTCTGGGGTGACCTCCCGACTCTCTTTGAAGTCTCTTAGCCACATGAACTCATTTGTCTTTACTTTTCCCCCCTTTTATTCAAGGTCTTTTCCAGTCGTATTGCCAGTTGGCACAATATTAATCCCTCATTGCCAGGGAGGCTCATCCACAGTAGTCATGTCCCACTCTGGGGGGAAGGTAATGCATTCATATGCTGAGTTTGGCTTAGAAAACGTCACAATTGAGCAAAAAGGAGGCTCTCAGGTGGCAACACTTAGGCATCCCATAACAGTAGGCTAAGTTTCAATTACAAGAGCAAAGACTCATAAGGCTAGTCATCCATAACAAGAACCCATGAGTGGACCATCCTCCTTTGCCAGACACTGTCCCTGCACTTGGGGGACTGTTGCTGCTCCCTTGGAAAATGTGGCAGAGCTCTCCAGGTTGGGAATACAGCATTTCCTCATTTATTGTGTGATTGTCTACCCACTGTGACCATGCCTTACCCCTTGATCATTTGAACAATTTTATATATCTTTCATGTATATTCAGGTGAACTTCCTCCCATGAATACCCCGTCCCAGACACTTCCCACCAATGATACTCTGCTACCCCCGTTGTAACCCTTCTGTGATCTAAACCTTCCTTGAAGATGAAGCCCATATAATAGCCAAATACAATTAATAGGAAAATGAAATAATAATGATAACCTTAAATGTAAGAGATAAAATACATGGAAACTAGAAAAAAAAAACTAAAAATAAAATAAAGTTAAAGGATTGGGACATTCAAAAACTGGGAAAAAATTTTTAAAAATTAAAAAATTAATAAATAAATTTATTATTATTATTTTTTCCTTTTATCACTGCATTATCGGGTGTCCTGTCTGTACCATGGACCTTCCCCCTCTCACTCCCCAGTGTCTCCCAAATTTTCATTTAATTTTCAAAGAAGTTTTAGTTCACAGCAAAGTCACACACAGAATACTAGAGACTCTCATGTACCCAACTTCCTTCCACTTTCCTCACCCCATATTAAAAACTTTTTTTGTGTTTGTGGGTGGTAGCATTGTTATAACTGATATACAGATAGTGAAACATAGCTACTAAACATTGTCAATGGTTTACAGTATAGTTTACAATTTAGACGGTACAGTTTAATAATTTTTGATGATATTTACCATGTCCTGTGTCCATTACTATAAAGTAATGAAAATCATTTCCCCTGACCACTAAATACTCCCTGTTTGATCTTTTCTGTTCCTTCCTCCCCATGCCCCTGGGGCATACGACACTCCCCTATCTTGACTCATTGGATGACAAGATTCATATTTACATGCAACAAGAGTACTTAACACGCTGATTATCCTCCCCTATTAGGATCCAGCCTTGCTCCTAAGAGACACTCACCTGTCTGTTTCTGGGTGAATCGGTCCTCCAAAATATGGGGGTCCACCTCCTTCCCACCCAACGTGTGGGTATCCACTCCCCGACAGAACACATTATGACAGGATGAACACTCACACACTCTCCAGAAGCCTATTCCAGATGCAACCCATCCTGAATACCCCCCAACATACCCCCTAAACCAGTGACACTACTTTGTCCTATTGCCATAAGAGCATTCTGATTCTTGCACTTTCAGCTTCATACCAACAAATCCCATGTTCACTTAGTCCCCCTCCCATCTGTCCCCCCAGTATCCTGGGTATTCTAACCTGCCCTTCATAAACTACCCACCTGTCAAACCTGCACCACCAAACCCAGTAATATCACTACCCACATGTCTTATCCTTCAATATGCAAATATACTCTATCACTTTACCATAGATTATTTCCATATGGGTGATGGCTCACAAACTTCTCTTCTTTTTCTCTCCCTTGTGAACTTATTTTTCAGACAATGGTTCTCAGAGACTGCTCACTTTCCCAAATTCAAATCAATGGGGTCATATACTGTTCACCCTTCAATGCCTGGTTTGCTTCACTCAACATAAGGTCTTCAAGACTCATCCATGTTATTCTGTGTGTTACCATTTATTCCTTCTTACAGCTGAGTAATATTCCATTGTATGTATGTAACACATTTTGTTTATCCATTCATCTGTTGATGGGACCGGGGTCCAACTTTAGGCAATTGTGAACAATGCCGCTATGAACATTGGTGTCCTTATATCTGTTTTTGTCTTTGCCTTCAATTCTTCTGGGTATATACCCAGCAGGGGGATCGCTGGATCATACAGAAGACCTATTGTTAGTTTTCTGAGGAACTGCCAAACTGTCTTTGACTGTGGCTGGACAATTCCACAATCCCGCCAGCAGTGGATGAGGGTTCCTATTCCTCTACTTCCTCTCCAACTCTTATACTCTGCTGTTTTTTTAATAGCTGCCATTCTGATGGGTGTAAGAAGGCATTGTAGTTTTGATTTACATTTCCGTAATAGCTAACAATGTCGAGCATTTTTTCATGTATTCTTAGCCATTTGTATTACTTCTTTGGAGAAGTGTCTTTTCAGGGCACTTGCTCATTTTTTAAATGGGTTGTTTGTCTTTTTATTTTTGAGGTGTAGGATTTCTTTATATATGCAGGATATAAGGATCCTATCAGATATGTGGTTGCCAAATATTTTCTCCCATTAGGTAGGCTATATTTTTATTTTCTTAATAAAGTCCTTTGAGGAGCAGACATTTTTAAATTTGAGGAGATCCCATTTATCTATTTTTTCTCTTGTTGCTCGTGATTTGGGTGTGAAGTTCATGAAACCATTTCCTATTACAAGGTCCTCTAGATGCTTACCTACATTATCTTCCAAGGTCTTTATGGTTTTGCTTCTTATATTTAGATTTTTGATCCATCTTAGTTGATTTTTGTATAAGGTGTGACATTGTATTCCCCTCTCATTCTTTTGGATATGGATATCCAGTTCTCCAAGCACCACTTGTTAAAGAGACCACTTTCTCCCAACTGAGTGAGCTTGGTGGCCTAGTCAAATATCAGAAGACTGTATATGTGAGGATTTAAATCAGGACTCTCAATTTGTTTCCATTGGTAAATATGTTTATCCTTATGCCAATACCATGTGGTTTTCAACACTGTAGCTTTGTACAATGTTTTAAAGTTAGGTAGCTTGTTGCCTCCAACTTCATTTTTCTTTTTCAATATGTTTTTGTCAATTCAGGGCCGGTTACACTTACATATATATTTTGTATTAAGTTTTTCCAGTTCCTTAAAAAATACAATGTTGACTTTTATTGGGATTGCATTAAATCTGTAGATTAGTTTGGATAGGATACACATCTTGATGATATTTAGTCTTCCTATCCATGAATATGGAATAGACTTCCATTTATTTAAGTCTTCTTTGATTTCCTTTATCAGTGTTGTGCAGTTTTCTGTGTATAAGTCCTTTACATCTTTAATTAAATTTATTCCTAGGTTTTGATTCTTTTAGTTAGTATTGTAAATGGTATTTTTTCTTGATTTCCTCCTCAGATTGCTCATTATTGATGTAGAGAAATTCTACTGATTTTTAAGCATTGATCTTATAGCCTGTGATATTAATGAACACCTTTATAAATTCTAGAAATTTTGTGGTAGATTTCTCAGAGATTTCTATGTATAGGATCATATCCTCTGCAAATAATGAATTTTTTTTTCTTCTTTTCCAATTTGGATGGCTTTTATATCTTTTTCTTTCCTCAGTGCTCAAGAAAGTACTTCTAAGACAATGTTAAAAAGGAGTGGTGATAATGGGCATCCTTGTCTTGTTCCCGATCTCAGAGGGAAGTCTTTTAGGATTTCACCGTTGAAGATGATGTTAGCTTTGGGTTTTTCATATATACCCTTTATCATATTCAGAAAGTTTCCTTCTCTTCCTATCCTTTACAATGTTTTTATCAGGAAAGAGTGCTGTATTTTGTCAAATGCTTTTTCTGCATCTATAGAGATGATCATGTGATTTTTTCCTTTCAATTTGTTTATGTGGTGTATTACATTGATTGATTTTCTTATATTGAAACATCCTTGTATAACCAGGATGAAACCCACTTGGTCATGGTTTATAATCCTTTTGATATGTTGTTGAATGCGATTAGCCAGTATTTTGTAGAGGATTTTTGCATCTAGGTTCATTAGAGAAATTGGACTGTAATTTTCCTTTCTTGTGGTATCTTTGTTTGTTTTTGGTATTAGGGTAATGTTGGCATCGTAGAATGAGTTAGGCAATATTCCTTCTAATTCTACTTTTTGGAAGAGCTTAAGCAGAATTGGTGTTAGCTTTTTCTGGAATGTTTGGTAGAATTCACATGTGAAGCCATCTGGTCCTGGGCTTTTCTTAGTTGGGAGGTTTTTGATGACTGAATCTATATCTTTACTTGTATTTGGACTGTTGATTTCATAAATTTCTTCTTTCATCAATGTAGGCTGTTTGTGAGTTTCTAGAACCTTGTCCATTTCTTCTAAATTATCATTCTTTTTGGTATAAAATTTTTCAAATTATCCTCTTATAATACTCTTTATTTTTGTGGGGTCAGTATTGATTTCCCCTTTTTCATTCCTTATTTAGTGCATTTGCATCTGTTCTCTCTTTTTCTTTGTTAGTCTGGCTAAGGGTTTGTGAATTTTATTGATCTTCTCAAAGAACCAGCTTTTGGTTTTGTTTATTTTTTTCTAGTGCTTTCTTATTCTCTATTTCACTTAGTTCGGCTCTAATCTTTATTATTTCCTTCTTTCTACTTCCTTTAGGTTTAGCTTGTTGTTGTTTTTCCAATTCCTCCAAGTGTGCTGTTAGTTCTTCAATTTTAGCTCTTTCTTGTTTATTAATATATGTATTTATGGCTATGAACTTCCCTCTCAGGACAGCTTTGGCTGCATC
>JAQZBX010044421.1:0-21376 GCA_029593785.1 Cabassous unicinctus
CTGGGGCCTCTGATGTGGGAGGGAGGCGCCTAATCACTTGAGCCACCTCCATTCCCAGCTTTTGTTGTGTCTCTCATTAGGTTTTTTCTTCTTGTGTCTCTTGTTGGGTCAGTTTGCTGTGCCTGCCTGTTGGGTCAGCTTGCTGTCTTGCTTATCTTCTTTAGGAGGCTCCAGGAGCCTCTGCTCCCTGCTTTGTTGTGTCTTTTATTATGTTTTTCTTTTTGTGTCTCTTGTTGCATCATCTCGTTGTGTCAGCTTGCCGCGCCTGCCCGTCGCTTCAGCTCGCTGTCTTCTTTAGGAGGCACTGGGAACCGAACCATGGACCTCCCATATGGTAGCTGGGAGCTCAGTCACTTGAGCCACATCCGCTTCCCCACATATCTTCTTTGAGCCAATATGTTTACAATGATAGAATAAGTGGTTAGGATCTGAAGAAAATCTGCAGTGCTTTGATAGGTAAGAAAATAAGTGTAATCAGTGAGAGTTTTAGTCAACTTCTTGATACATGATTATTTTCAGATATACCTAATTAAAAAAGAACCACATGCAGGTGGCTTGGGATTTGCTGCATAGGTGGATTCATTGGGGAACATGTTTAAAAACCTTAAAACAGCTAACAAGTAAAAATGTAACTGCTTTCAAAGATAACAAGATATTAGAAGAATTCTCGTGATGATGGTGACTGAGGCTGAGTGCTAACAAGCTACCATGCCCAATGCTGGGCACTTTACAGCCTCCTCCCACGAAGGTGGGCTATTATGCACCCAATTTACAGATAAGGGAACTGAGGTGTAGAGAGGTTGAGTAACTAACCTAAGTTCAGGCAACTAGTTGGTGGCAGGGCTGGGATTTGAACACAGGTCTGTTGGACTCTAGGCCCGAGCACCTGGCCATCCCTCATGGTACCACCTCCGGCTGGCATTCCTGGGATTGCTCAGCAGCCACAGCCTCTCATCCGAGCCCTTTCAGACAGACATGTCAACTGCGGTGCACAGAGCTTAGCGGGAGAATTCTGTAGTCTTCTGGCCATTGTTTGTTAGAGAGGGTAGTCTTGTGCTCTGTCTCCTTCCAGAGATGACAGCACCTCAACCCCACTGCAATTCCATTCCTGAGTTCTGGGTCTGATTTCTTTTTTATGTCACCTAAACTGCACATCTTCCTCTGTCTAGACAAAGTGATCCCTTAAGAAGAGAGCTTTGGGGGCTTTTTTTAAAAGTTAATTTTATATTTTAAAAGAAGCTTTAGATTACATAAATGTTACATCAGAAATATAGGGCAAGATGATGATGCAATGAAAGAGAGATGCAGGGGAGTCAAGGCGAGACGCGCCAGAAACCAGGAACTGAGGTGGTGCAAGTGACAGGGTGCCTCTCTCCCACATCGGAGGTTCCTAGGATCGAATCCCGGTGAAGCCTGGAGGAGAAAAATGAGAAGAGAAGGCAAGAAACAGACACAGAAGATCACTCAGTGAATGGGCACAGACAGCAAGCGGGGTGGGGGGGTAATATAGGGAATTCCCATATACCCCACCCTCTCCCCCTCCCACACTCCCCCCATTAGTGTGGCACATTTGTTACAATTGATGAACACATATTGAAGCATTGCTACTAACCATGGACTGTATTTTACATTGTAGTTTATACTTTGCACTGCAGAATTTTATAGGTTTTGACAAAATGTATAATGGCCTGTATCCATCATTGCAATGTCATGCAGGACAATTCCAATGACACCAAAGTACCCCATGTTACACCTATTCTTCCCTTTCTCTCCCCTCAGAACATGTGGTGGCCACTGCCTTTATATCGATGATACAAGTTCTTCCATTGCTAGAATAATCATAAGTCTCCTTAAGTCCCTAGTTGCATTCCCCCTTATGTTTGTTCATTCCTCATTCTTGAGGATTTTGGGATGGTGATGCCCACTCTGTTTCTGATTGAGAGAGGGCTTAGATCCCATGGGACAGATGGATGGAACTGTCTTGCCTGCAGTTGTAGATACTCTCTGTTTTTTGGGATGGCTTTATCTATCATCATCCTTTTGTTATTTGTTCTGGGCAAGTCTAATGAACTGGAGAGTAGGTGTTGCAACTTTTTTGGGGGGCTTTTAAATGGAGACGGCCATGGGTAATTGAATGGTCTTTGCAGATCCATTATATAAAGCTGTGGATGTCTTCACACTGTCGTGTCCATCTGTCCCTCCCGCCCCCAGCCTCCCTTCCATAAGGGACATCTGCTGGGAATGACCCTGGGTGGGTCTCAGTGTTTCAGGAGGCCTTAGTTTTAATCTATAAAATCATGCCAGCTGCCAGCTTCCCCCACAGGGAGGAATCCGCTCAGGGCAGGAGAACACTGACCTCTGGACTCAGAAGCCCCGGTGTGAAGCCAGCGCTACAGTCTAGTAAAATGTCATGTGTCCTTAGGCTTGTCACTTCACCCCTCTGAGCCTTGGTTTCTTTCTTTTTTAATTTTTAATTTCGAAATACTTTCAAACTTGTAAGAAAGTTACAAAAATAATGCAAACTCCATACTGAGAACTCCATATCCCCCCAGCTACCCAGGGCCATCAGTTTTAACATCTCACCACAATCTATCCATCTGTCTGTGTGTCTGTTTATCAACCCATTTAATGAACACTTCAGTGTGGGTTGTCTATATCATGCTCCTTGAACACTTAATACTGCCATGTACATTTCCTAAGAACAAGGATATTCACTTATGTAGCCATCATATATATATAGTTATCAAGTTCAAGAAATTTAACACTGATACAGAGTTTACAGTCTATATATTCAATTTTTCATATGTCTCAATAATATCCTTTTGGGCCTTTTCCCCTCTATTATAATATTCCATCCAGGGTCACATATTGCATTTAATTGTCACTGTGTCTTTAGTTACTCATTCTTTTTTTTTTTTTAATTGTGGCAACATATATACAACATAAGAATTCCCATCTCAGCCACTCCCAAGCATACCATTCAGTAGGATTACTCATATTTACATGGTTGCAGTATCTTCAACACCTTCCGTTATTTCTTTGAATATTCTCTCTGCCCCTTTCTCTCTTTCTTTTCCCTCTGGGAATCCCACAATGCATATAGTGATACACTTGATCGTGTCCCACAGGTTCTTCAGGCTCTGTTCACTTTTCTTCACAGTGTTCTGTAGGAGAGCTCTGAGCTGCCTCCTATATGCAGGGCTACTTCTGGGATGGTGAGTCCCTTAGGCCACCGTCAGACAGCTTGGGCCAGACATACATGCGTTTAGTATGTGCAAGAGGGTTGCTCTGCTCCCTTGGAACCTGGTCCAGGGTCCCACATTGGTAGTGTGGTCCAGCTCTTTGGTAAACTGGAGACGGGTGGGAGAGGGGCCAGCCAAGGCGCCATGAGATCCTACCGCTTTTAAGAATTCTTTTTCTTCATTTACCTTTCTCCCTGTTTCTCTAAGTGTTTAACTGTTTTCTCAAACTTTGAAAAGATGCGTCTTCCAGTGCTTTCTGGTTGTTCAAAACTTCTGTGGGGGAATGGAATCCTGAAGCGTCTCACTCTGCCATCTTGACTGGGGAGGGGCTCTAAGCCTTGGTTTCTCATCTCTACAAAACAGAGATGAAATAGTCCTACCAGGTTTGTGGTGAGGATCAAGAGAGATGATGTCTTCACAAGGCACTCTGTAAACTGTGAAGTGCTTTGACAGAGTGTGAATTGTTCCACCCAAGCATCCATAGGGAACATAGTCATAGCAAGGATGAATAGTCATGTCACCAGAGGATCATTTCGGTCTCAGGTGCTTATTTCCTTTCCTTGCTACAAAATGGAAACTTGGCTTGGTCGTTGGATGTCAGGGGTGTTGCTCGAACCTTTATTTTACACAATGGCTTATAAAAAGGATGTGGGAGCTGCTCTGCCCTCCTGGTCATAGATGTTTGTTTCTATATCCTGTTGTGTGCCTTCTTCATGGGGAGCTGCAGACAAGCCAAAGGATCGACAATCAAGATCCTTCATGTGGACACTTGCCCTTTGAGTCCCGTCCCCCACCAGTCACTCATCTCCATTTTCCTGTCATCTGTCAAAGCCACAGCCTTTCCCATGACTAAGGCTATAGGGAAGGAACTAGAATTTGCTGAGTACCTACGGCATGCCAGCTGCTGTACATATATTATGTCATTTTGTCTTCACAGTGATCTCTTTTGAGGTGGATCTTTTCTCTCTCATTAACAACAATAAATAAAGGCTCAGAAATATTCTGTCAATTGCTCATGATCCCTTATCTGGTAGGAGATGGGGTGGGACTTGACCTTGGGTCTGTCTGACCCTAGTCCCCATGATTTCTCTCTCTCTCTCTCCCCCCCTCCCCCTCCCTCTCTCCTGCCAGACACATCCAGGCCCATTCTCTTGTTTTAGAGTAGTGTTCATCCTGCACTGCATATGGACTGGAAGGGGCTGGACAGACCAGCAGCCCCAGGCTGGCTGGGGAAGGCCCCTCTCGGGTCTAGCCACTCTGGCGAATGTTGCCTCTCTCCAGACTCTTTCTGTCTGACCCACCCTTGGTTGCTGTTGGGAGTGATGACCTTTGCCCTTGGCAAGCTCTGAGTTCCCCTCTGCGTGAGGAAGGGTGGGGGGCAGAGCTCAGAAGTGCGTAGCTACCTGGGCTGGGAGCTGCAGGTGGGCTGAGGGGCCCCTGCTAGGTTGGACCTTCAGCTGAACGCCTCCAATAGGTAATGGGTCTCCTCCCCGCTGAAGCTTCCAGCTCTAATAAATCAAATGAATGGGGTTCTGCTTGGTTGGCTCATTTGCTGGCAAATCTCAGCTCTTCAGCTTCCTCCATTCCAGGGTGCTGGCATGCCAGAAATTCTCTGGACAAGCAAGAAAGGAAGTCTTGTCTTTAGAATAAAACGCTAATAAAACATCTCTTGAATCTGTTCCTTCCTTTCCCACCCACACTGCCACTAACTAAATTACCTTTTGTTCTCATCATTTGCTGAATTGTGGTGGCTTCTTAATTGGTTTTCCTGTCTCTGGTTTCTCCACACCCACTTCAATCTGTCCTCCACATGGTTTCCAGAATGATAATCGTTCAAAAATGCAAATCTGATCATATTCCTTCCTTGGGATTAAGTGCAGATGCCTCAGTGTGGCCTTTGGGGACCTGCTTGAGCTGACCCTGTGCTATGGCTCTGCTCTCCTTCCCTTTCCCTGTTCCTCTTGTCTCCAGCTACTCGCTATTTCCTTAAAAATAAAAATAAAAAAAGGCTCTTTGATGACCCAGTCTTCGCTCAGGCAGTGCCCACTGCCTGGTGTGGCTTCCCTACCCCTTTCCCTCCATTCTGATATATAAAAATTGACTCAATCGGATCACAAACCTAAACAAAAAAGGCGAAACTGTAAAACTGCTGGAACAAAAACAGGAGAACATCTTTGTGATGGAGAGTTTGGTAAAGATTTCTTAAGACAAAAAAATCACAAATTAAAAAAAAAAAAAACATTGATAAATTGGACTTCATAAAAATTAAGAACTGTTCTTTGAAATTTGGAAGGATTTTTGGAGGAATGCTTTAGATGGCATGTGGTCCCAAGAAGCATGACGGCATAACTTCTTTTTTCTCTCGTAGGTTTCCTGGAAGCCAACAGAAATGTTCCAAACCATTAGTCTTAGGAGTAGGTTTGAAACGGTGCAGGCTTAATAAATGTTAGCAGTAAGGACTGCTAGGTTGCAAGTAACAAAAAATGAGACCAAAGTGACTTAGTCAAATAGGCCATTATGCTTCTCCTCCAACAAGACATTTGGGGTTGGATGACTCTTGTGTTGGTCCAGCAACAGACAGGACTGTCTCTCTGTGGTTCTCTTGGCAGTTCTCGGTCATTCCAAAGGTCGCAAAATGGCTGCTGCAGCTTGTCCATATCCAAGGCAGGAAAGAGGGTGGTAGGCATTAGAGACAGTCCCAGACGCCACAAGGGAAGCTGCCAGTAGGAGCAGGGTCATTCTGGTTGGCAGTGTTTGGACACCATCCAGATCAACTAAACCGGACTCTCTGAGGCTGGGGCTCATGTGGTTGTAATGGGAAGGCAGGGTCGAGGACCACTGGCTCAGACCAGTTCATCACTTGGCACATTGCTGCCCCAAAGAAAATTGGATCCTGTGAGCAATGAAGAAGCCAGGAATGGAGATCAACTAACAATGCCTCGTTCAGTACCCAAGAGGAGGTGGCTATTCTCGTGCCTGTCGTCATTCCATGGGAGTTTGCCATCACGTTGATTGACCCCTAGTATCTCAGCCTCTTGTCCGCTCTTAACGCCTGCCACCCTGCATGGCCCCTTATCCTTTTCTCTGATGGCCTGCCTTCCCAGGCAGTTACTCCTGTAAAAGGAGACTTTTTATCTCCCTAGCTTCTGACACAATTCCCTTTGCATAGCACATGCATTCAGATGAGAGTTGTAATCCCTCCCTTACCCCCATCCGTCCCTTCTAGAGGCTTCTAAGGGAACCGTGATAAGGATCGGTAAGAGGGTGAGCCCCTAGGCAGAAATCCACCTGTGCCATTAGGCATGGTCTCTGCCTCCTTTTCTAGGCCTCTGATTGGTAGTTCATGTCCAGGTCCCTTCCAGTGTCCAGTGTCAGGGATTCTCTAGAATTATGTCTTATAATTGAAGGGTTGGCTGGGGAGTAAGCTGGCTCAATGGCCTGGCATTGAGAAGAAGCGTCCTGACTGTTGAATGAATGAATGAATGAACGAACCATGGATTTGGGTTCTTCCCTTTCCATGTACAATTTTTCAGCCCCAGAGGAGTTAAGGTGATGGTCCCGGGGGAGGGGTAGTGGTGTCTTGCTTTCTCATGATGGAGTCGAGCTTATCCTTCTAGTCCCCAAGGACTGTTTGGTACCAAGAACATTTGAGATGTTGGGGCTTGTAGTATTGAAATGAGGCAGGAAGCAAAACTTGAAAGGCAGACCCAAGGCAGTTCATTCACTGGTTTTTCAAGTAAAGATTGCTCTCTGAGGGGCATGACTTCTTATTTTGCGCATAGTTGGCTTCTCGGGTGGGAGCCGTCCTAGGATCTTGAGGTCAGGGAAATCCCTTCCTCGTGCAAACCTTTCCTGTTGAGTCTCAGTGGAACATGAGATGGGTTGCCAGGTGTCGCTGAGAAAACAAGGGTCCTTAGCCATCACCTTGGCCTGGTCCAAGCTCCGTCTTTCCCAGGAAGCTTCAGAATGCTTCTCACCCACACCAGCCCCCCTCCCTGAATAATCACAGTCGGTACCCATGCAGTTGGAAAATGTGGTATTATCTATCTAATGAGAGTGCTAATTGCACAGAGGCACTTAACTAGCTTTTCTGTGCTCCTGAACAGGCTCTCCTGTACCTGCTGCTGTGCTAGCCCCAGATGGGCACTCTCATCCATCCACAAGGCCAAAGAGCGACCCTGTTTTGTCTGGGTCTGAGCTTGAACCTCCCATCTGCAGCCTGTCATCAGGCCCTTGGAGTTGGCAGCCCCAGTGGAGCCAAGGGAAGGGCGGGAAGCCCTGAGTTCCCAGCTGCGGCCACGCTCACCCTTGGCCTCCTTGGGAACGTCCCGACTTGTGGTCTGGGGCAGGCATGTTTGTTTGTGTTTGAAGTTCCCCAACTCTGAGTTTGACGTCAGGGCAGGATTGCTGGCAAGAGGTTTAGCGGGGAGATGGTCTCTGCAGAAATGCACACGTCTGGCAGCTTCCCTGGGAGAGATGGCCGCAGGATGGAGTTGGTGATGGCTGGCTGGTGGCTCAATGCCAGGCTTAGGGATCTGAGTTTCTTGTACTCCCTTCTCGCTTCTCCACACTTTCCCTGGCACTCTCGTTTGCTCTGCTTCTTGGCCCCTGAGGTCAGTCAGCCCCACGGGTGTCCTGGAGAAATCCGGGAGGGTGGGCAGTGCTGGAGCCAAGGGCCCTGCCTGGTGCAGTCTGGGCTGCGTGCTGCTGTCCGCACGCCTGTGCGTGGGCCTCTTGGCTGCGTCATGACCTCCAGAAGGCCGCCATCATTCTCAGAAATCATTTTGCAACAAGTAGGCCATGGCAGCCAGACCAGATACTTTAGCTGGCTGGGTTGGCAGAAAAGCGGGTGGGAGATGTGAGGGGAACAGCCCTGGGGCCTGGGCAGAACAGTTCAGAGCCGGGGAGGGAGGACCTGGCCGCCTCCCCAGCCCACTGCGGCCTCAGGGACCTTTGGAGAGAAGGCTGACGTAAATCATGAGGGTTTGGCGATGGGGTGGGTGGGGTTTTCAGGGACTGGAGACTAGCAGGGTGGCTTTGGCATCCACTTGAGTACAACGCTACCTGCGGGTGGGGAAGGAGTCAGGGTCCCATAGACGTTGGTGAGCCGGAGCAGGTGCAAAGCTGTCCCTGTCCCTGGAGGGCTAAGAGAGCCGAGAGGGAGGGGATGGATGGACGAGGCTGAGTGCCCGTCCTGGCCGTCCCGGCCATCCTGGTGCCTGCTGGAGCCTCTAGTGAGATAGGAATGGGGGAGGGCTGATTTGGAACCACTACCTGAGGGCATAGGGATGGGGTGCAGTCAGTGACTCCAGTTGTGCTACTGGCTACACCTGGAGAGTATGGGGAAGGCTGAGGCTTTCACTCAGAGCGTTTGCTGCCTGGGGCAGTCTGCGAGTTGCTGGATCCTGGGCTTTGGGCTGGAAGGGAGGTGGACCCTGCTTGCCGCCATCCTGCCTGTGCTGCTCAGGACTGGATGCAGCTAAACAGACAGCAGGAGTCATTACCTGGGAGATGGCATGGTACCGGCACCTAGAAGCAGAGCATTGGATCTCTCAGAACTGTTTGAATCCTTTCTTTAACCATGGGATTTGAGAAAGGTGGAAGCTCTTGTTGCCTCAGCTTCCTCATTTGTAAGATGGGGATAATAATACAGTACACCTTGAAGTTTCCTGGGCTTAGCTTAATTTGACTATTTGTGAATGACCCTAAAAGACGAGCAGTAACTTGTCATCTTGCTGAGGCTGGTTGCTGCAGGCAGGGTAGGTGGGGGTGCTCCTTAGCCAGTGAGTGTGCCAAGCAGCTGCCCGTAGCCACAGCACAACACAGCTTTGGGTTTCTCTACTCGATAACAAGTACACAGTACTTCCCTTCAAAGATCTAGAAGGGTCTGCAGTGTCTTTAGTTATACATAATGGCATTTTGTGTGTGGGGGGGATGATATGCTTTGTATATTTGCAGCTTTAGGGGTGTGTGAACGTTGGGACCTCACCCTTGAGCTGCCAAGGACCTACTATATTCCTAGCTCCTGGAATTTATATTGAGAATCCAGGGAGAGACGGTGGTAATGTATTATGCAAATGGAAGAGATTATTATTAATACTAGGGTTGATAACTGAGTATTGCCATGATTTCCATCATTGAAGGCATCCTCTGCTATACTTGGGAATCTGGTGTCCATCTCAGCCTACACCTGGGTTCATTTGTCCATTTATATTTCAACATCTGTCACCTCGGTCCCATAGACTGACCTACCTGGCCCACTTGAGAGAGAAGAACTGGGCTACTGGGCTGACAAATGTCTTGGTGTCTGGCTACTTCCATAGCCCTGGACCGTGGATTTGGGGGTCCCCTGGAGAAGGAACCTCTCCATCTCAGGCCCGGCAATTTCAGGGTAGAGCTGACTTGGTTTGCAAAGCCAGTTATCTGGCTAGAGACTCTTCAGTGTTTTCTGCCAAGGGCTAGCCCTGTCAGGTGTAATGTGAAAGGCAGAGCCTAAATAAAGTCTTGCCCCCTCTCCTCCAGGCTGTTCTTGCAGACTGAGCAGGATCCTGTCTAGTGAGCACTTTAAGTGTTCTGGACATCGGACTAAGCACTTTGCATACACGAATCTCACAGTGAATTCTCAGCGATGTTAGAGGGCCTGTGTTATGTTCTCCATTTTACAGTGGAGGACACTGGGGTGAAGTCGCTGCCACACAGCTGAAAAGTGACCCTGCCTGGCTTTCATGCCTGGGCTCCCTGCTAGGGGCGATGGAGCAGTTGACCATGGTAGGCAGGCTCCTGCCAGTGGGAACAGGTGCCTGCGGTAAACAAGAGGTGGGTGTGGTCACCCCCTGCACCCGGTGGAATGCTTGCCCGCTCACTGCCACTGTACCGCCTGGCCAGTCCGGCACAATGGCTGGCCCTCGTCCAGCCATTTGGAAAGCCTATGAGAGGTTTCTGTGAGGATGACCATTTTGGCTAGCTTTGCCCTCTCTCTCCAGCTCCACCGTGGCTGCCTCCAAGGCATGGCTGGTTCTATGGCCGCAGAGGAGCCCGGCGACCCAGGTTCAGCTCATGACAGCCATATCGACCAGCCTGGGAACCTTTGTGATGCACTATGGGGGGTGGACCTAGGACCCCCAGGGGTCACCTGTGAGGAGGTTTGGATCTAACATAAAGGAGCAGTGTCTGACCAGGAGAGAGCCTCCTACCTCAGGAGCAGGTGTAGTCCAAGCACCTGGAAGCAATTGGAAGCTTTGAACAGAGCAGGCTTTTTAAAAGGTGATACTTACAGTTGCTTCCCTTTCCTGTGGAAGTGTCTCTTCCACTGGCATGTGCTTCAGTGGGATCTGGCTGGCATCTGCTCTGCATGGTGCCACGCTCTCTGGGATGTTGACAAGCCTTACCTCCTCGGAATCGATGCTCAGGGCAGCCCCCATTTGGGAGGCCCACATCAAAGCCGTGCCCGGAGCAGCTCGGGGGTGGCAGATTACGTTGGAGCTTGATGAGGATGCCAGATCAGGGGCCCAGGTGCTGGCCTGGGCAAGTGCATTCCTGGAGTCGATGCAGCTCCACTCCGGCCATGTCCTTTGGTGCTGAGGGTGGTGGAGAGAGCACTCTGAGGAGGGGGCGGACTCAGGTTCCCTGGAGTTGACCCGGTGAGTCTGGATCTCAGCCCTCATGCAGATAAAATAAATGTACCAAAAAATGAATGAATGAATACGCCAGCGTTTTCCTGAGGGACTTTGCCAGCTCTCGGGGTCTTTAGCCCCATCCTTGAAATGGGCCTGGCAACGCCCGCGTCTTCCCTGCCTCATAGTGAGGTGATAAGAATGGCCTAAAGACTTAGCTAGGTGAGACCACCACCTACCACCCACTGCAGCTACCACTGGGCGACTGCTTTCTTTGTTCCAGACACTTTGCTGAACACTTTACATCCATATTTTGTCATGTAAATCTTCACAACAGCTATTTGAGGTAGATCACCCCCGTTGTGCAGGTGGGGATACTGAGGCTGGCAGGTTAAATTCCTTGGCCATGGTCTCCACCGAGGGAGTGTGGTGGCGAGGGGCTTCAAGGCCAGGTCTGCCTGTGTTCAGAGCCAGAGTTCTTCTCCACGGAGTTACGCTACCTCTCGGGTATGGTTGGAGTCATCGACGACAACCCGGTGGGACCATATTTCTTTTGTTTGTTCCCAGCACTTCCATTTATAGCAAATCATTTGGCCCCAACCTCTATAAAATGATACCCATTCTATAGGTTGTGAGATTGCAGCTGGGGTCAGGGAGATTTCTCCAAGACTTTCGATCCTCAAGGCCAGAACTGGGACCAGAGCCTAGGGCACGTAGTGAGCACCTACGGTGTACCGGTATCTGGCAGCACCCACTATACGTTTGCAGGCCGAGTTGATGCTCTTCTGCCCTTAGGGAAAACCAGGCTCTGGATCAGGCGGTGGCGGGGGGGGTGGCACACACGAGGCAAAGGAGTATCACAGGGGGCACCCTGTGGCCAGAGTCTTTGTGGCTCTTTCCCACCTGCCGCTGGTCTCATCGCTGAAACCCCAGGTGCTCTTCTATTCCGGAAAATTTATATCCTGCGGTTTTGTGGTTAAGAGAAAATGCCGCCACCAATGAAAGGTCCCCTTCTGGCCCGGGGGCTGGGCTGGCAGGCCTCACTGTGGTTTGCCTGGGAAAGTAGCCCCTTGGTGCTTCTGTGCCTCCGACCAACTTTCTGAAAAGTGAGAGCAGCCTAATTTTGCTCTGATGGAGAGCTAGGGGCTTTTGAACGCAGGGCCCCTCCATCCTCTCAACAGCTTCGCCCCCTCAGCAGAACCCAGATCTGCAGGCTTTGTTTCTTCTTAAAAGCTTCATGAGCTCCAGGAGATTCCAGCCTCTGGGATACCAGACCGAAATGGATCACATGTACTGCGTTTTCTCCTCTCCTCATCTCAGGCTCAGCCAGCCGGTTTTATGGACTGTTAACTGGGTGCCCTGAGGAATCACTTCAAATTCGGCACAGTCCTACCCTCGGGCCTGCTTTGGGCTATCTGGTGGGGATTTTTAACAGCCTTTAAAAAAAGACTACTCACTCCTCTTCTGGGGAACTTGCCTTGGTTTTTGAGTTTCTCAGGCTTCTGACTCATCAATTGCCCAATTGCCATTTGTTTTCCATTTTCCTTTTGTTAGATGCCTGTGCCTGTCTAGGCTACAAAATGTATTGTGTGTTCCTTTGTCCATTCACTCGACAAACGTTGTAAAATAGCAAACCATGAGCCAGGAGCCACTGGGGCTCCAGTGGTGGCCAAGAAAGCAGACCAGGCCCCTGGTCTCATGGAGTTTACAGTGTAAAGAGGGAAGCAGATGGGTCAAAAATAGAACTGTGATAGGTGATCTGATGGAGGGCAGGTTGGGAGCTAAGGGGGAGGGAGCTGGAGCCTTGGGGAAGGGGAAGGAAGGCATGTCTAAGCTGCACCGTGGGGGCTGAGGGATCTCCGGAGCTAGGCCCTTGGAGAAGACCTGGAGAAAGGCCAAGCACTGGCCCAGGAAGAGCTGGGCTGGCTTATCCTTGATCTTGGCCTGTGATGGCCAAAGTCTCATGCAGAGCAGATATGTTATTAATCAACTCCCAGAAGTATGGCCCTTGAAATCCTTGTGCCAGTGACAGATGGTCTCGGTCGCTCTAATGTTAGTGCCAGCAGCCTGACCTTTCCGGTTAATGTGCAAAAGAATGGTTTGGGGTTGGGACAGTTGTTTCCCTTATTGCCCTGTTTTTGGTCAGCCCTTCAAAAGGTGTGGTTTGAGAGTAGTTTGGAGTGGCGGGAAGAACTGGCTGCAAGAAAACATTTTAACATGTGGGTAAGGCCCATTTGTTTCCTTCTTTCCTTCCTTCAGATGTTTCTGAGCACGTCATGTGCTGGGTGCGGTAATAAGCATGTGGGGAAATAACGAAGGAGGAAGACTTGGGCCCTGCCCTGGTGGGTAACAGGGGACCATACTATAGCCCAACCCTCCCGAAGGCCTGTGGGCTAGGTGTCTTCATTCCTGTTTTACAGGTAAGAGAACCGAGACTCAAGATCACACAAGTAGAAAACTAGAACCTAGATTTGAACTCAGATCTGCCCAACTCTGAAGGGTGTGTGTCTCTGTCCAGTGCCCTGGGACCACGGTCAGCACAAAAGCTTGAGGATGAGGCCCATGGTGATAAGGGCACTTGGTGAGGAAAAGGGGGAGCAGTGGAATTGTTTTTCTCACCAAGGAGGCCTGGGAAGTCTGGCCCAGGCCAGGACCAGTGTGACTTTGGTGAGGTACCAGAGCTAACAGTTTGAGCAAAGGCCCAGGGAAGGAAAGTACCAGAGGTACTGGAGGAATAGCAAGTAGGTGAGTGTATGTCTGGAGGGCAGGGTGGGGCCAGCCTGGGGTGGAATGAAGATGAGCCTGGAAAAGGAGGTGGGGGCCCTGATTTTGGAATTTGCCTCTGCCACTGGCAGAGATGAAGAAGAGTGGGGTAAACCTGGAGTTGGAACCTGAGTACCTCTACTTGGCCCTGTAGGATAAAAGCTACACTTGTCTTCAAGTTTATAAACTCCATGCAGGGGCTTAGGTTCCATCATAGGACATTAGGTGCACTTGTGTGGCGACTCACAGTTGTGAGGCTCAGCAGAGTGCTCAATTAGCAATGTCTGCTTGGAGCTGTGAACCTCTGTAGATGTTTGATTAGCAATGTCTGCTCTGGGTACCTGAGCAGCATGAGGTGCAGGTATGCTTTGGGTTTGCCTCCCTGCCAGTGTTTTCATCAAGCAGTTGGAGTTATTTTGATTCTGACTCAGTGTTCCGTTTCTAACAATTGTCCCTCCTTGCCACCAAGTCCCCTGGCACCCTGAAAATAGAAGGACTTAGAGCTCAGGGCTACACCAGAGGGCTAGTACCTCTGAGCAGGCTGATTCTGGGTCTGGCAGGTTGTTCCTGAGCCTGGGAAGTTTCTGAGGGAAATTTCAGAAAGGTTGACAAGGAAGCAGTAGTTTTGTTGTCATTCTGGGTCTTATTTCATGCCTCATATCCCTCTAGCCACAGGAGCTCTTTACTGAGGTCTGTGGATGGAATTCAGGGAGTCCATGAACTTGGATGGGAAAAAATTGCATTTTTATTTCATTAACCTTAACTGAAATTTAGCATGTTGTTCAATTTTGAATATAGGCAATAACGCACAGTCATCTCAGCAGGTACAAGTGACTTGGTCACCAAAAGGAATCAGAGCTGTTTTCTAGCACATTACAGTTGTGGAGATAGTGGAAAAAGTAGTTTACACATGTCATGACTTCAAAATTATGGTAGTTATTTAACTCACTGTGAGATCTTATTACTTAATGCTTTAATAAAGAAGCTTTTCTTATTCTTTCACAATTTTAAATATTTTGATAACTGTATTTAAATATAATTGACTTCTTTTGTATTCCTACATATTTTATTTTATGCATTTAACAGCATTATTTTTATAAAGGAATCATGGGCCTGCCCAGATTGTTAAAGGTATCCATCGCCCCCAAATGGTTACAAGTTCCTGTTCTAATTGGAAATTGATATATTTCTCAAAATATTTGAATTCAAGAATTTTTTTTTTTTTTTAGTACTATGGCTACATTAACAAGAACTCCTTATCTTTTGTGGAAATATCCTGAGACATTTATATATGGGGAAAAAAAAGTGTGAACAAAAAACACCCTTTGAGGTGCAGCAGAACCCAGGAAGTGGCACCAGATGGCAGAGTTCATGTAGGAGACTTTGAAGGGGGTGCTTGCCTTTGGGGGGAAGCTTGAAAATCAGCAATATGAGGCCATTAATGTCTCATCAACATCCCAGAAGCCCTCACCGGGTCCCTGGGTCACTTGTCCTCAGCAGAGCCGCCAGCCGTCAGCCTCAGGTGCTTGGCTCAGCTCCTGCTTGAGTGGGCTTGGCTGGCCTCAGTTGGAATGCTGTGGCCCCTCTTTTTCATTGGTCCTGGGCTGTACCTCCTTCCACAGCCACATTCCTCAGGACCACGCTGGGTGCCGGGCACCCGGCCGGAGCTCGGCATTGATGAAGGAGAGCACCAGGCTGGCTCAGGCCAGGCCGTCCTTGCAGTCAGGTTTAAACTTATTTTACTTGCAGTTTTAGCCTTTTAAGAGTCTTTTGAAAGCTTTGGACATCCTTCCCCTGGAAAATGCATAGACTCATATGCCTAAATTTGCACACACTTCAGAGTATGGATCCCTAAAAGTCTGTTCACGGGCTCAAAGGCAAGGCCCTTACCCAAATACTCAACATTCACCATCCTCTGGGCTCATTCTGTGCCAGGCCTGTGCTCAGTGCGCCAGGTGAGCTTTCTCATGTAATCCTATCAGTCTCCCCAAGAGGGTGGGGCTATCATTATCCCCATTTTATGGAGGAGGAGGCCGAGGCTCTTCTGGGGGGTTAAGTGACTTGTCCAAGGTCACGGAGCTAGGGTAGGACCGAGCCCCCAGATCTCCCACCCCAGGCAGCCTGATTCCCGGCTGGCAGCCTCCTAAGTGGATGGTAGCCCTTCTTCCCCACACCCCCAAGTCTCCTACAGCAGCAGGAACACCCTCTCCCCACCCAGGCAGGAAGTCCTTCTTATTTTAACTCTGCTCTCTGCCCTGACCGGCCTGCCCATGCACCCTCTGAAGGCTAGGTAGTGTCAGCCAGCCTTAGAGAGGAGCTGTCCAGGCCCCCTGACGGCTCTCCCAGACCCTTCCCTCCCTATTTCCTGCTTTGTTGCCCTGTTGGCAGACACCTTCTTCTCATCACGCTGCTCGTGGCTGGTCGAGCGCCCCTATAGCATGCTTGAGGATGCCACTCGCATATGCCACAAATGAATGTGCTTTTTCCTTCCTGGATTTCCTGCAGGCGAAGCTGGTCCGGTATATCTGCAAGCAGCGGCAGTGCAAGCTGAGTGTGGCTCCTGGTGAGAGGCCCTCGGAGCTCAACAGCTACCCCCGCTTCAGCGACTGGCTGTACACTTTCAACGTGAGGCCGGAGGTGGTGCAGGTACGGGGCCAGGGCTCAGGCGGGCCAGGCTGGTGGGGGTGGGGGTGGGGAACGGACGGTCAGTGAGTCGGGAAGCAAAGGGACCACATACAATTCCAGGGGCTAGCTTCAGCATGGCGAAGCCTCAGGGGTGAGGCTCTCTGCTCCTGAGGGTGGGCGGAGTGTGGGGGAACAGCAGCAGCCAGGAGGGACCAGGGTAACTGTGGCTCCAGCGAGTGCCCTGGGCGCTATTCATTGCATTATATGCCAGGGCAGCCCAATCCTTTCATTTGTCCATCATAACAAAACAGCCAGCATTTCTGGAAGCATTGCTGTGTGACAGATTGTGTAAACGCTTTATATGGATAATCTCACAAGCTCCTAGGAGGGAATTACTATCACTATTGCCATTTTATACCTGAAGTTAAAGCACAGAGTGGTTAAGTAACTAGTTTAAAATCACACAGCTAGTACATGGATTTGGACTCAGTAGTCCAAGTTTACTGTTCTCCTCTAACTGCTACTGTGTGCCCTCTTCCCTCCGCCAGCCCACCCACTAAGCTCTCACCGAGTGGAAACAAATCACTGCTTAGCAGACCTGGTTCACCCAGTCAGGATTTTTAAAGCCCTCACCTTATGCTCTAAAATAAAGAGATTGACTTTTTTGGCTCTTGTTTTAAAAGTAGTGTGAATTCATTATATATAGACACTTTGGAAAATAAAGAAATAGAAGGGGAAAATAACCATGCACATTTTCCAACCACTCAGAAAAATCTGTGATCAGTAAGATTTTGATATATTTCCTTCTAGTCTCTCTCTCTCTCTCTCTACATACATACACACACACACACACACACACACACACATATATACACATAGGTCTTATAAAAATCTCTAAGGGGTTAGACCTGTGCTGTCCAATACGGTAGTCACTAGCTAGTAAGCTCTTGAAACATGGCTAGTCCAAATTGAGATGTGCTATAATTCTGAAGATATGCTATAAATTCAAGGAGGTGCTGATTCCAAAGACTTGGTACAAGGAAAAAAAAAAAAAAGTAAAATGTCTTTAAATTTTTATATTGAATATATGTTAAAATGATACTATTTGGGGTATATTAGGCTAAATATGTTATTAAAATTAATTTCCTATATATCAATATATTTTGTTTTTAAAAATATGGCTACTAGAAATGGAAGATTGTATACATGGCTCACATTCTAGTTTAAACCACTGGAATCAATTGTTTTATATCCTGCTTTTTTCATTTAACATGCTAACCATCATGTTTCCCCCATATTTTGACACTTACTAAACTCCGCTCTTGTTGGATACAGAGGTTAATTCCCACCTTTGGCTGTTATATATGACACAGTGGTTGACATCATTGTTTTGAAGCTGTTTGTATTCTTAGGACTTTTCCCTGGTAGAGATTCCCTGACAGGAAGTGACATGAACCTAAAAGGCTGAGCCAGGCCTCTCCTTTTTTCTGACCTCTGCTGCTCTCAGAGCCTCTGGCTGGTCCCTGTCATGGGTGGGGTGAGGGGGTGGGGGTTAGGGGTGAGGTGGGGGAGACCCACAGGGAAGCTCAGAGCTGTGAGCCCCTGCACCTCAATGCTCCTGGCTCCTGCTTAGAGCTCTCCAGTGCTGCCCATTTCCCTCAGGAGAAAAGCCAGATGCTTGGCATGATTTAGTCCCTGCCGCCTCTCTCTGGCCTTTGTACTTGCTCTTCCCCTCCCTGGAGTGCTCTTTCCTTGGCTCATCCCACGGATATCATTCTAGTATCAGAGTGATTGTCACCTCCTCCGAGTAGTCTTCCCTGATCATCTGATCTAAAGATCACTCCTACCCTGCATTCTCTATCAGTGCACCTTAGTCTATTTTCTCAGTGACACCACTTTCCAAGGTTATCTAACTTATTTGTTGTTTAGGGTCTGTCTGACTCTCCCAATGGAATCTACGCTCTCCCGATGACATCCATGTTATCTGGTCAGATTTGTTTGCCACAATATCCCCATTGAGTGTTGGGCCTGACACAGCTTTTTGATTGAAATAGATAGATGAATAGATAAATAAATGTTTATTGAATGAGTGAGTATAATGACCATGTGGTGGATGTCCCTAGGAGCCAAAGTTTCGGTTCTGAGTGGGTAATGACACAGGTTACTCCAAATTTTGGCCCTCAGTTAAAATTCTAAAAGAAAGAAAAGGCCACTGTAGGGACCACAGTGCCCCAAAAGTCACATCCAGAGATGCCCAGCTGCCCTGGGTCAGCCTCCAAAAAGAGCCCCAGGAAAGCTGGTGCTCTGAGGGGAGAGGGCTTTCTCAGGGCTGGGGGAGGGCAAGGTGGGGAGGGAGGGCAACCTTCTCACTATTCCAACATCCCCGTCATTCATGGGCTGTGCTTCCAGGAGCCTGAGCAGCTCCTCGCTGGGGGCCCCTGCAGTCTGGTTATTGGTTTTGCACCAGTGATCACTGTGGGGTCCCAGGACCCCTCAAAGCCAGCACATACAGAGCACGTCTGGCATGCAGTGCTGCATCTTTACATGTATTGTCTCATTTGACTGGCCCAGCATCCCTGAGAAGCAGCTGCCATTTTCTTTGTTTCACAGCTGAGGAAGGGGGTCTCAATGGGGTGCAGTGGCTTGCCCAGGCTCAGTGGAGAGCAGAATGCACCTCCAGACCTGACTCTCCAAGTCCTTACTCTCAGGAATGCCTGGGTTCTTGGCCTGGCTCTGAGGACCTGGGCCAGCCCTTTCCTTCCCTGAGCCTCGGTTTCCCTCTAATACTGGGGAATAGCCCACACACTGCTGGCTTGCCAGGGAGGCTGGGGGGATGGAGTGCTTAGAGGCCTGGCGGTGTCCACTGGGCCTGAGGAGGGAAAATTATTCCCTGGTGAGAGGCAGACCCAACAGAGAGCACTGGAGGCTTGCACATGGTGGCTGCTCTCAATAACTGTGTGGGGAGTGAAAGGAAGGTTGGGAACAGGGGCTGGCCAGGGTCCGTTTTCAGGATCAAGAGCGACAGTGGCAGTTGGCCCAGGGTTTGTGAGAGAGAGAGGCAGGGGCCTCACACCCCTAGGCTGTACCGAGGGTCCCACAGGGTGCTCCTCCCAGCAGAGCTTGGGGGGATGAAGCTGGAGGGGGCAGGGAGCAGGAGGGGTAGACCCGGCAGCTTTCTGTGTGGGTTTTAAGAACCATGAGGAACCATTAACTCCCCAGATCTTCTTTCTCAAGATTCTCTTTGTCTTCTCCAGACTCTCGTGTGGGTTCTTGGGCCAGGGCAGGAATATTCTGAAGGCTGGAAAGAAAAGGCTGTTTCCTTCAGTAAACCCAGCTCCAGTTCCTTCTGACTGTGGCAGCTGCTGTCTGCCTTGGGCTCTGAGCCTTCGAGTGTCTCCTTGCCGGGGTGGAAGCACAGCATAGGAGGGCCCCAGAGTGAGGGACCAGGGCTGTTGTTTGGATGCTGACCTGATACTCACCCGCACCCCTCACCTAGGCCTTGACAGGTCCTGTGGTTCCAGTCAGAATTGGTTTTAGAAGTCCTGCCCATCAAAGATAGGTGGAGGGGGGCAGATGTGGCTCAAATGGTTGGGCGTCTGTCTGCCATATGGAGGGACCTGGGTTCGATCCCCGGGACCTCCTGGTAAAATAAAAATATATATATAGAAGGCGCATGGGCTGCCAGGCTCTGTGTGCCGGTGAGCCGCCAGGCCCCGGGAGCCATGCAGCAAGATGATGACGTAACAGGAGAGAGACAAGACGAGATGCTCCGAAAGCTCCAAAAACCAGGAGCCGAGGTGGCGCAGATGGCAGAACACCTCTCGCCTACATCGGAGGTCTCCAGGATCGAATCCTGGTGAAGACTGAAGGAGGAGGATGAGAAGAGATGAAACAGACACAGAGAATTGCCCAGCGAATGGACACAAAAAACAGCAAATGGGGGAGGGGGGGTTTAAAATGGATCAAGTACATAAATAAATCTTTAAAAAAAAAAAAAGATAGGTGGAAATTTCAGAAGCAGCTAAAGTTCCAACTATCGTAAAAACAGGTGCCTGTCCAAAGTCGATTCAGAGACAGAATCATTTGCCTTCTGAATGTCATGTAACCATTGGTTTTTTTTTTTCTTCTTCTTAAATTACCTTCTTTATTTTGGAACAATTTTAGATTTACAGAAAAGTTAGATTTCCTGTCTACACCACTCTCCGAGTTTGTTCCATTGTTAACATCTTACATTACTTTGGTACCTTTGTAAACACCAAGCAGATAGCATTGGTGCATTACTGTCACCTCAGCTCCAGACTTGGCTTGGATTTCACCTGTTTTCCCACGACTGTCTTCTTTCAGTTCCAGGGTCCAGTGCAGGTACCACGCTGCATTTGCTAGTCCTGCCTCCCCAGGCTCCTCTGACCTGTGACAGTGCCTCAGTCTTTCTCATCTCTGTGACCTCGACAGTCTTGCAAATGCTCCCCAACTCAGCCGTGTGTTGTTTGTTGGGGTTATGGGTTTTTTGGAAAGAATGCAATACGGGTGAAGTGCCCTGGTCATATCATTTCACATCAGGAGGTACCTGGTATCCATGTGACACCACTGGGGATGTTCACCTCCATCACTTGGCTAATATAGTGTTCGCCGGGTTTCTCCGCTGTAAAGTTACTGTTTTTCCCTCTCCCTTCTCTATGTAGAAGTGTAGCCCACCCTTAGGATGGGCGAGGGGGAGTACCTATGCATGTTCTTTGGAATTTTTTTGTAAGAAAGAGTTGTTTCTTCTCCCCCATTTATTTGTTTACATAGTCACTTAATTATGTTGGTATGGATTCGGTGTACTTATTTTATACTCTGGGTTATAATCCAGTTCTGTGTTATTTATTTTGTTGCTCATATTGTTCCAGTTTTGTCTCCTGGGTGCTCTTCCAGGTTGGCTCCTGTGTCCCTGCGACATGCCCCATTCTTCTGGGGGTGTGTGTGTGCACGTGTGCATGTTAGCACTTTCTTACTTCCTGGCACTACAAAGATGCCGCAGACTCGTCTTGTATTTTCCCTGCCCCAGTCCTAGAATCAGCTTTTTCTCCAAAGAGCCCTGTGAACCATTAGAAAGGTAACTGTTTCTGCTTACCCTTCTGAACAGTTTCTAAG
>JAQZBX010044422.1:0-21369 GCA_029593785.1 Cabassous unicinctus
CGCTGCTCAGGATGAGCCAGGTTCTCCCCTGTTCTGTGGACGCTGCTCAGGATGAGCCAGGTTCTCCCCTGTTCTGTGGACGCTGCTCAGGATGAGCCAAGTTCTCCCTGTTCTGTGGACGCTGCTCAGGATGAGCCAGGTTCTCCCCTGTTCTGTGGACGCTGCTCAGGATGAGCCAGGTTCTCCCCCGTCCCCTGGACTTTGCTCAGGGCCGTGTCTCTGGCAGATCTACCTGCTCCAAGGCTGGCCCTACCGTCACCCACAAGGCAGACTGAGCTCCAGCTGTGTACAAGGGACTCTTACCCACGTGATTTCAGCCCTTGCCAGACTGTTTTGCTGTCAGATAGCGCCTTCTGCATGGTGAGCTCTAAAGACGTGCATTCTGTTTGAAAGGTCCAGAGCCTGGTGGTTGCTCAGGGATACTGGCTGAATGAAGACGAGTAAATTAGAGCATTTATGAGCATCACTTTGTTCTAGCTTTGCATAGAGCTCTCTATACATTTAGAAAAAATATGTCTGATTAGGGAAGTATTATTTATTCTTGTTAAAGATAGCCAACATTTACTGAGTGATTATTGTATACCATATACTGACCAAAGTATCTTATAGGCATCGGTTTTCGAAATGCACACACACATTTTCCTCTTAAGGCAATCCACTCCCCACGGAGGAGAGAGGCAACCATTTCAAAGTAGAGCATTTTTCGAAGGTCAGCAAATAACTCATCAGAATATATCAAATTGCTATCCTTTTTAGTAAAATTCTATCAGCATTGAGGAAAGGCCCCTGACGTCACTGAAGGAAACAGCTTTAGAGTGGTGAAGGTTTGAGACTAAATTCTCTTCTGCTATGTGCCAGGTGGGGGCTTAAAAGTGGCACAGCCTACTTCCTTGTGTCTTAACCAGGTAATGAAAATGTCAGTGAGAGCATATCAGTGAGGGGCAAAGTTTAGTTTCTTTATTCTTCTGGTGCCATTTCACCAAGGCATAAATTTAGGGAGAGGGGATAGGAAGGGACTGTGCTTTACCCAAACACTCCCTCTCCCACCCCAGGTGAGCTGCTGCCTTAGAAAAACTATGACTGTCATTTGTCATGCTTGAAGGACTTTCTCAGAAGAAACGCGTAACCAGGGGGCCCAGGAACGCCCCTTAACCATTGGGCAGTTTGCTACTGAGCCCGCTGATCAGCGGCTCGCCCGTCCCCAGCTCCTGCCCACCCAGCCTGGGGCCTGAGCTGGGACCACAGGGAGCCCGGTGCCCTGCCCCCGGCGTGCCTCGCTTTCCCACGTCTCCTGCCTCTTCACACTTCCCTCTCTTCTCCACCCATTGGACTCTCACCCACTCTTGCGGGCCCAGCGTAAATATAGCTCCTACTGGGAAATCTGCTTAGACGCCAACAGGTAGACAAAGCCACCCCCTCCAAGGTCACTCAGCCGTTATCACGCCGCTCAGCTCAGCACGCAGCTTCCACGGCGGTTTCCATCACTAAACTATGAGCCCTGTGAGAGCTAATTTGGTTTTTTGGTCGTCATGTCTTTGAAGAGGAATGCTGCCTCACACTCTGGCTACTGCACTGGTTAGCAGGAAAGACTTGGGCAAATCCAGGGAGCCAGGAAACAGCGGGGCGGGGGGTGGCACAGAAAGACGTCACTGCTTCACTGGTATCTGGGAGAGGTCAGAGCCCACAGTAAGTGCCTGCTCATTAGTTAGCGGGTTCCAGGGACCTTCAAATGCCTTAGCACATCCTGCAAGAAGGTGGCTGTGCCTTGGAGGAGACCCCAAAACTTCTCTCCTGGCCTCACTGTGACTCTTTGTTTACGTGGTAAAGTGGGTCATTGGGAAGACTCCTCTCTTTGCAAACTGAGTCCACCTTCTCAGACTACCCTTAGCCCGGTGGCCCATGCTCACCTTTTGCATGGTTTTCTTCATGTTCAGTAACGTTTTAAGGGGAAGAGAGATCCCAGTGCCCCTTCCCTACACACATTGTAAATCAGAACTTTTTGTTCTGATTTTTCGTGGCTCTGTCCTTCTGAGGCACGTCTTTAGGCAGCATCGAGACATCTCACTGGAAGTTTCTTTCTTTCAGCGGGACCACAGGTTGACCCCTTCTGGGGACGTGAGTTCTGTCGCTTCTCAGAAGTTGCCCCAACGGAAGGGCGCCTGCCTTCCAGGAGGTGCGCCGCGCTGCATTGCTCAGCCAGGGGCTCACTAGCGCGGCCCAGGCAGAAGCAGCCCACTAGAAGAGCTTCTGCACTACAGCTCACTGACTTTTATCATAAATCAGAGACGTTGAAGAGAATGAGTCATAGAAAAGGAAAAAATAACAACCTGGTTTGGCAATCAGCATAGAATATCTCTCCCCAATGACTCATAACATCAGGACAAACAGAGTTCCTGTCAGAAAAAAAGTGCAGTTAGAAAATAAAGGCAAAAATATGAAGAGGAAAAATCCTTTGTAACTGTGCCTGGAATTCTACCCAGCGTGACCTCCCTAACGAGGGGCTTCAGGGGCAAATAAGCTGAAAGGTTGCGTCACGGGGCAGAGGAGGCAGCTGCCAAGGAGCAGGGGCATGGAGAGAGGGGCAGCTCGAGCCGCGAGGGCCTTGTTCCCGTTGGACACGGGGACTTCTCCCAGTGGGCTCGCGGTGTGACAGAAGAGGCTCAGGCTTGTGGCTGCGCAAACCTCCGCCTTAAACTGCCTCCACGCCTTACTGGCTGTGCAGCCTCGGGGCTCGGGGCTCGCGTCGCCTTCACTCTGTTCCAGGAGGATAACAAGCTGCAGCCCAGGGCATCTGGGAAGACGGACAGGCGCCCAGGATGCGGAGCGTTTAGCTAGGTGTACAAGCTCACAGACGCTGAGGTGCAGACTTCAACAACCCCTCTGCCTTAAAACAGTGGAGAGAAAAAAACCTGGACACAGGCTTCCACGTCCCTAGGGGATAAACTCTGGTGGGTGCCCATAATTATGTAATTACACAGTTACACTTCTAGAGCGATGGCTCAAATTTTCTTGACTAAGGCTCTGGTGCCTTTAAAAGTTTCTTTACAGTGGAAGAGTTTCCGGGGACAAGGCATGCCCAATAGCTTCCCTGGGTTCTTCCTCGTCTCTCCCAATCATGTCACCAGCTCTTTCATGGCACTTCTGACACCCAAAAATAAGATTCCAGCCAGACAACATTGGCTTAACCTCAATTCTGCCACTTCCTGCTTAACCTGACAGTGTCGAGATGCTTAACTTTTGTGAGCCTTAATTTCCTCACCTGTGAAATGGGCTAGATAGTTGAATACCTTAAAAAGATGCTGTGGAATTTTAAATAAGGAGTGCCAAGTGCCCAGCATAGTTTGGAGCATTTAATGAATGGGCTATATCCATTTCCCTTTCTACCTAATTTCTGCATTTTCCTAACTGCAAATATCTAATCAACAGCAGAAACCATTCCTTCCTGCCTCCATTTTTTCAGGAAAGTATTTGGAAAGGAGTTCGTTCAATATACAAATTTTTACAGAAGGAAAACCATTTCTCCATCTTTCTGGTTTTCAGTTCTCTTGTTCCCAGACAAGGGGGAACTCACCACCCAAGAGTGGAGAAGCGTGTGGCCTCAATCACCTGCCCACGTGCACCGCTCCGGAAAGTCACTGTCTTTGGAGTTAGGGAGTGGTTTTCTATCCTGGCTTTTGTTTTTGTGGCTTTGTAAAGCTGAGCCTCGGGACCCTCAGTTTCCCCATCTGCATTGCAGGAGCTACCTCACGGCGTGTCATGAAGGCTGGTGAGCACCACAAAAGCGCCTCGAGAGCCGCTGCCACTTGGCACCCCACGCTGCATTTCACTTCCTGGCCGCAGAAACCAGCATTTGCCGTTTGCGTCTCCTTGGACAGCAGATGCCCCTCAAGATCCCTTTTGAGGCTCTAGCCCCACGGAGAGTGGCAAGAGCCTGCAGCTGAGCCCCTCCTGGCCGCTCCTGATGTCAAGCTAGGGGTCCTGGCCGTGGGGTCGAGCTACAGCAGCCACGCGCCAGGGGCCGACGGCTCGGAAGGCTTCGGAGCCGGGGCATCCTTCAGAGGTCAGCTCTGGGAGTCGCCAAGAGCCAGTTCCAGGCCTCAGGGTGAGCCCTAAGCAAGAGCTGGAAGCAGGCACCAAGCTCGAGCTCAGCAGGGCAGGGGCTGGGACTCGCGTGTGCATCCCAGCGCTTCCTCCTGTGAGGGGTCATCCTGTGCCGGTCTTTCCCCTTAGGGATGAGGGCAGAGAGGACAGCTCGTCTTTCTGGCACCAGGCTTCAGGTCAAGCTCCTTCTCCAGGAGCTCCTCTGGGAGCCTCATCACACTTGGAGCTGATTTTGCTGATGGGACCCACTAACCCCTGAGCCTGAAACTACAACGGGAAAAGCCTTCGGGGGTCTTGTGGCTAAGGGTTAAGGATTCTTGTGGCCAGAGGGCAGGCGGTGGCAGATCTCTTTCTGAAAACGGCCACAGCAGTAGTTTCAGTCCACTGAAACTACTTCCCTCTCCCGAATAAGGAGGTCAAGTCCACTTGCCTCCCCTTGAAACCGGCAGTGCTCTGGGACTGCTGTGCCCTTGAGTCCACAGGCTGGAGAAACCACAGGGTGAGACCACCCAGTGGCAGAAAGAGGTGCCCAGGGGGCCAGATGCTCCAGCCCCCAAAGTGCTGAGTCTCTCCAGCACAACCAGACTAAACTTTGAGATGGTTCCAAAGCTATGTGCCATCTGACTACAGCAGCACTAGAGACCACAAGTGAGAGTCACCCACCTGAGCCCACTGTGAGAAACAACCATCACATGAGTATCGTCGTCTTAGAGTCGCCAGGTTTGGGGTAATTTGTATGTAGCGATAGATACATAACACAGTCAGGCAGATATACAGATATGGAGAACATCATGATCAAAGAAATGTTTAGCAAATAAAGAGAAAGAATAAATAAATAAAAAGAAAGAGATGAGAGGTTTAAAATATATATAGATAATAAGTTGTAGAAACAGTAAATCATAGTAAAGGGAGATATTTGAATATTGTGCATGCAAATATAGAACACAGATGAGTAAGACGACTTCACAGCTGGAATGGAAGATGGCTGGGAAATCCGGGACTACAGAAGGGTGTGAAGCAGTGCCACAAACCTCCCTACCCCAATCCTAACAAAATACACATAAATGAGCAAAAAGATTTTAAAAATCAATTCTCCCAGAGTATTCTCATCAAAAGGTCCTGCTTGCAATGGCCCCACAAAAATAGGTGCGGTGCAGTTTATTACTATTCATTCTGAAAACTGTACTCTGGAAAAGAGAGAGGAACCTAGAAGAT
The DNA here is from genome assembly GCA_029593785.1 of Cabassous unicinctus. Taxonomy (NCBI): domain Eukaryota; kingdom Metazoa; phylum Chordata; class Mammalia; order Cingulata; family Chlamyphoridae; genus Cabassous; species Cabassous unicinctus. Next base: position 5,317 of record JAQZBX010044422.1, read on the forward strand.
GGTGTGCAAGTGTGCTCCTGCTTCCGAGAAGCTACATGGGGTGTAGGAAGGACATCTGTGAACGAAGTTCTGCCACGTCTTCTTCATACCCTCCAGTTTGAAAGCCATCCTGCATAATCTGGTGAAACGTCCCCTCAATTGCAGGAGCCTCTTCCCAGCACCACAGGAGGAAACATCTTCCCAGAAGGAGACACTGTTAGGCCCATCAGCGTTCCCCAAAACTCAGAGGAGGCAGGAGTGGAAACAGAGGCTGATCCCAGCTAATTATTTCGAGTAACAAACAACCAAACATAATATAAAACAAGACAACACTCTCAGTGGGATTTGGTTGTTTCTTGAGAGAAGGGATGGCACGTAAAGAAGTAGAGAAAGGAGCACTAGATGTTCCTAGAGATGCTTGTGCAAACAATAATTTCACCTGTTTTCCCCTCTGCTTGCTGGGGAGCGAATGGGCTGTAGCTGAGGAGAGCCCAGGCGAATGGCCATATAAAGCAGTTGCATCTGTAGAAATGCCTCTCATCGCTGCCTCCTTTGGGAGAGCCATCCAGCCTAGGCACGGTCGCTCTGCCCACGCAGGAAGGATGTTCTCTGGACTCTTCAGGAGAACATGCCGAGCAGCACCGGAATAGCCGTCCACTGACTGGCCCTGGGAAAGACAGGCACACTAAGCTTCAGGTAAGACAGGAGCCCTTCAGGAAGAATCTACTGGTGTTCTTCTTGAAAAAATAGAGTGTTCAGATAGAGCTGACCATGTCAGAGAAGAGTGAATTGAAAAAGAGCTGCCATGCTGCAATAGAAAACCAGAAGAGAAAAGTAAGAAGGAGGAGGAGAAAGGAGAAATGCAGCACAGGAAATAGAAAAGGAGAATTTCTCCTGGAAGAAGGCATACCCCAAGTAAAAGAATAGATATTTCCATAAAACACTTCCTTAAAGAATCTATAAGAAACAAAGCCAAAATAAAGCTGACAATCAGATTGATAAAAATTAAAGTATAAAAAATAAAGTCACCACGTTATTTTGCAACAGTAAGGAGAGAAATTCGTGTCTAACAGCATCCCTGTGGGATTAATAAGCATACTGCAGAGGAATCAGAACAGATTACAGATGAAAACCGAGCCTGTGGCTTGGAGGCCGAGTGAAGACGACACCAAGACGCCGCAGAGAGCGCAGCGTGGTGGCAGCAGTCCAGCCGCTTTCCCCAGGTGTGAGAACTCTCCTCGGAGCAGACGCCACAGCCCCTGACGCAGGCCTCCTTCCCTCCGTCTGTCGGGGCTGCGTAACTTCGGGCAAGTCTCTTTGTCGTGCCTCAGGCTTATTTTGCAATCATTCCTATTGAAACATATTCATAAGCCACACAATCCATCCAAAGTGCACCATCAATGGCATGTGCTGTAATCACGGGTTGTAAATTAATCACTTCAATCAATACGAGAGTGTTTTTATTATTCCAGAAATAACGATAACACTAAAAAACAAAAAACAAACAACAAAACTCTACCCCTGAGTAGTCACCTCTCAATCCCTCCACCCTTCCCCTGCTGTACACAACTGCTCATCTATTTCTCTCTCTCTCATTTATTTACATTTGTAAATATAAATACAGATGGAGTCAAACAACAGGTAGTCCCTTTTGATTCGTTTCTTTCACTTAGTATATTTCCTTCTTTTAACACTGACGGAAGATTTTTCATATATTACTATACAATACTGTCCATAGTTTGCTTTGGTTGTGTTTTTGTCCAAATATCATCCTGTTATCAACATCTTATGACATTAATGTGCATTTGTTCTGGTTCATAGAAAAACATTCCTATATATACACTATTAACCATACTCTTTTTTTGCATGAGGGTTCGCAATGCTATGCAGTCCCATGATTCATTTTTTATCTTTCCTTTTATAATATACACAGCCTTAGAGTTTCCTTTTCAACCATTATCATAACCATATATTAGCACCGCTAATTACAAACACTATGATGTGCTTTCACAATTTCTATTCACTCCCCAGAACTTACAAACAACATTTTTTAACAGTTTTGCCCAGATTAACCCTCAGCTTTCCATTCTCTAACATCATTCTATTTTATGGTAACCTATATTCTAGTTATTAACTCCATGAGTTTACTCATTATATTTAGTTCATAATAGCGAAATCATATAATATTTGTCCTTTTGTGTCTGGCTTGCTTCACTCAACATAATGTCCTCCAGATTCATCCACGCTGTCATACAGTTCACAATTTCATTTTTTATTACAGCTGAAAAATATTCTATTGTAGGTATACACAACAATTTGTTTATGCATTCATCAGTTGATGGACACCTGGGATGTTTCCATCTTTTGGCAATTGTGAATAATGCCACTATGAACATCAGTGTGCAGATGTCTGTTCGTGTCACTGCTCTCAGTTCTTCTGGGTATATACCCAGTAGTAGTATTGCTGGGTCACGTGGCAAGTCTATATTCAACTTCTTTAGGAACTGCCACACAGTCCTCCACAGTGGCTGTACCATTCTATATTCCAACCAACAGTGAGTAAGTGTTCCTATCTCACCACATCCTCTCCAACACTTGTAGTTCTCTTCTTTTTAGCAGTGGCCATTCTAATAGGTGTGAAATGAATTCTGATTGTGGCTTTGATTTGCATTTCCCTAATCGTTAGTGATGCTGAACATTTTTTCATGTGTTTTTTGCCATTTGTACTTCATTGGAAAAATGTCTCTTCAAGTGTTTTGCCCATTTTTTAATTGCATTGTTTTTTTTTTTCCTTCTTGAGTTTTAGGATCTCTTTATATATTGTGGATATTAAACCCTTATCGGATATGTGATTTCCAACTATTTTCTCCCGTTGAGTTAGCTACCTTTTCACCTTCTTCATAAATTCTTTTGAGGTATGAAAGTGTTTAATTTTGAGGAAGTCCCATTTATCTATTTTTTGTTTCATTGCTCATGCTTTGGGTGTAAGTTTTAAGAAACCATCGCCTACCACAAGGACTTGAAGAGGTTTTCCTACATCATCTTCTAGGATTTTTATGGTCCTGGCTTTTATATTTAGGTCTTTGATCCATTTTGAGTTGATTCTTGTATAGGGGTGAGATAGGGGTCCTCTTTCATTCTTTTGGTTGTAGATATCCACTTCTCCCGGCACCATTTGTTGAAGAGACTGTTTTGTCTCAGTAAAGTAGACTTCATAGGCTTGTCAAAAACCAGTTGACCATAGAGGTGAGGGGTTATTTCTGGACTCTCAATTCGATTCCACTGATCAATGTGTCCTTCTTTATGCCAATGTCATGCTGTTTCGACCACTGTAGCTTTGTAGTATATTTGGGATCAGGGAGTGAGGGTCCTCCTATTTTGCTCTTCTTTTTTAAGGATTTTTTTTTTTTTTTTTTTTTTTTAGCTATTTGGGTCCTCTTTCCCTCCCAAATAACTTTGGTATTTGGCTTTTCTATTTTTGTAAAGTAGGCTCTTGGAATTTGATTGGGATTGCATTGAGTCTATGAATCAGTTTGGGTAAGACTGACATCTTCATGATATTTAGTCTTCCAATCCATGAACACAGAATAACTTTCCATTTGTTTAAGTCTTCTTTGTTTTTTTTTAGCAGTGTTTTTTAGCTTTCTGAGTATTGGTCCTTTATACCTAATTCCTAGATATTTGAGTTTTTTGTTGCTATTGTAAATGGAACTTTTTTCTTGCTTTCCTCTTCAGATTGTTCAGTATTAGTGAATAGAATCACTACTGATTTTTGTGTGTTGGCTTTGTATCCTGTCACTTTGCTGGATGCACTTACTAGCTCTGGTATCTTTGTCACAGATATTTCAGAATTTTTAAAATATAAGATCATGTCATCTGTGAATAGTGAGAGTTTTTCTTCCTCTTTTCCAATTTGGGTGCCTTTTATTTCCTTTTCCTCAGGCTTATTTTTATTCTACAATTGGGAATGTTAAAAATGCCAGCTTCATGGTTTGTTGTGAATGAGAAATTAAATAAGTTAATATGTATAATTTGCTTGGATGAGTGACTGGTTAGAGGTTACTCTTTTTAAATGTTAGCTCCTGTCTGCATCTTGGCAAAGTTCCTGAACCTCAGGAGAAAAGAAAAGATCTTGTAAGAGGAAAAAAAATACCATGGCTTTAGTCAAACTTTACACAGTATTATTTGATGCCAGGAGACAATGCAGATTGTCGACAGAGGCTTAAGGGGCAGGAAATTGTATGAACCAGGGATGTTCTCGGCAGCCAGATAGTCATGCAGGTATAACGGAAATCAACAGGCTTTCTCAAAGATACAAGGATGCAAACACTGAAAGCTTCTTGAAAAAGTTAACTGGTGAAGCAAGCAACTTAAAAACCAAAAAATCAAAGAAGCAAAATAGAATGACCTGGTAGGAAATGAAATTAGTACACTATCCATTTAACTCTAAAACTAAATAACTGTGTCAATTATATGAAACATAGGAAAAGGCCACATGCAGAAACATATCGATATAACTGTACTTACTGGACCATGGCAAATGCTTTAGGACAAACAGGAAGCAGCAAGGGAAAGGAGAATTGGTAAAGTCGCTTTTTCCATGTATTCGTAGTGGAAAGTCAAGCGCTGGGAGGTTATTGTAAATGTTTATTTTTTAAGTGGGTGTTTAAAGGTAAACACTAGAAGAACTAACTGGAGGCAAAACCTTTCCAAATTATGATAAAGGGGACACATTTATGTTGAAAAAAACAAGTGTTTCCTGTAAGTTTTGATTCCTCTGACTTTGAAGAGCACGCAGATCTGGAGAAGGAGTTGTGATCAGAGCCTGCTTCCGAGGCTGTGGGACCGCGTGGAGATGCTCGAGAGGGTGGGCCTGTTCGCCCTTCTTTTGTTTCTATTTATTTTTGGTTTTGCTTAGAAAAAAATAGAACTACAGACTAATAGGAAGAATAAGTTGGAAAACTGAGATCTCTATCAACCAGGGCTGAAAGTTGTTAACATTTTACTATATTTATTTCAAGACATTTTAAAAGAAAGAAATCAAACATCACAGAAATAGCGCGCCTACCTAGCCCTTCATTCTGTCCTACCCCTGCCCTCTTCTCCGAGACAATCATGTTCAGGAACTTAACATGCATCTTTTGAGCCAAATTATGAACTCTGTAGCCTATACATGTCCCTGCACAATGCATAGATTTACACTTGGGGAATAGGTTTATAGCCTTGAGATCTTTACACACTTACAGAAGTAGTATTGCGCTGCGTTATTCTGCAAGATGCTCTTTTTTCCTTACGCAACACCCTTCTTTCTACCGCTTTCCTGTGCACGTGCAGGAACTGCTGCGTTAAAGGGAGCTCAGGCTCACGCGCGCTGATCACCGCCAGGCTGTGTCTGCGGCGACGGCGTCAACAAGCAAAATACCTGAGTGACCTACACAAGATGGATGGATTGCTAGGAAAGTGTGAATGACTGGAACGCACTTTGAAAAGAGCTTATTAACCTACACAAACCAACGCCATGAAATATTTTTCAAAAAGGCGGTACAGGGCAATCCCCACCCCCGACACACACATTCGCAAACCACACGCACGCTAAAAAGATGTCTCACAGGTAAATTCTTTTAAATTTCTGAGGAATATGTAACCCCAGTGTGTTTAAGTTACTCAAGCCATAGGGAAGGAAATTTTTTGATTCCTTTCACCAAACAGCATGAGGACAAAACCAAACTCTTCAAACAAGAGCACAAAAATAAACAATCTGACCAATTTAACTTCTGAACACCCATGTAAAACTCCAAATGGAGGGAGACGGAAAAATAGGGGTAATTTGGGGGCATTTTTGGGACTTGAGAATTGTCCTGAATGACATTGCAATGACAGATACAGGCCATTATATATCTTGTCATAACTTACAAAAATGTGCGAGAGACAGTATAAACTACAATGCAAACTATAATCCACGCTTAGTGGCAATGCTCCAAAATGTGTTCATCAATTCCAACGAATGTGCCACGCTAATGAAGGATGTTGTTGATGTGGGAAAATGTGGGAGGGGTAGGGAGCGGGGCATATGGAAATCCTCTATATTTTTTATGTAACATTTATGTAATCTAAATATCTTTTTTAAAAAATTTAAAAGCATATTAAAAAAAACTAAAAAACAAAAAATCCCACAAAACCTAAAAAAATATATGTAATTCTTCAGTATATTATATATAAACTGTCTATACACAACTATATATAATGATGTATATGCATATTTAATAAACGTGTAATATATCACATATACGCATCTATACATGCACGCATATACTTACACATATAAAACATATGTATTATTTAAATATACATTATGTAAAAGTATAATAAGTACACATGAATGCACACACATACATCTGGGGAGTTGCAGATATGGATGTATGCATATCAAAGTGAGGTTTAGTTCAGGAGTGCCAGAACAATGCAGAAAAGAAAAAATACTAACTATGGAGATACTATTTACATTATTGAAAGAGTTCATTCCTTTTATTGTTTAAGAAATGAAAAATCAAAGATAACACTATAATTAAAAGCTAACTGTTTTTACTCTAAATTCAGCAGCTTTTCATGATGTTCATTAGTAATATTTTCTGGCTTAATAAGAAATTTAAAAACAACAACAGTATTTATATATACTTGTCCACCAATCAGAATTACCAAGTATTGAAATATTTTATACATTTTTCAAATCTTTAATTATTTTAAGGAAACAAAAGACCAAAGATAAATTTGAAATGAAATTTTGTATATAAACACTTTCCAAATATACAGCTAATCCCTTAACCGTACGTATATGGGACAGAATCCAGTGAAAGAAAAACGATCTAAAACAAGATTTGAGCTGCCGTGCAAGAGGCAGAGTTTGCAATTTGACTCCAACCAAGCTAAAGCTTGTTTAAAAAGTAATCAACACTCTTCAGAGAAATACAAGAGAATGCAGAGTCTGCACAATATAACCCTCAAATACGCAAGACGTATTCTGGGTATTGTGTGGTGTTTGGAGCTCTGTGTAGCCCAGAAAAGCATGTTCCTAAAGCTAATCCATTCCTGGGGGCGTAGGCCTACTGTGATAGACCTTTGGTGAGGCGACTTCAGTTAGGGTGTGGCCCTCCTCACCCAGGATGGGTCTTTACTCTCTTACTGGAGTCCTTCATAAACAAAATGAATACAGAGAAAGAGAGAGAGAGACAGAGAGAGAGAGAGAGAGAACGGCACCAGCGCGAGAAGTTGAAATCAAAGGGACCTGTAGGAGAAGGGAGAGACCAGCACATGCTGCGTGTGCCTCGCCATGTGTCAGAGCAGCCAAGGACCACTGGCAGCCCGTCTTCAGGAAGAAGACATCGCCCTGATGATGCCTGGATTTGGACATTTTCCTGACCTCAAAAGTGTAAGCAAATAAATTCCCATTGTTTAAACCCAACCCATTTCATGGTATTTGCTTTAAGCAGTCTAGGAAACTGAAACAGGTAGGAAGTACCTTGAATTGTAACCTAAAATTACTTGACATACAAAGAATGAAGAAAATGTGATCCATTCTCAAGACAATTGAGAAAGAAAACCTCAAAAGTAACCCAGTTTGGCAATTCCTTAAAAAACTAAATATAGGCTTACCAAATGGCCCAGCAATTCTACTCCTAGGTATATACTCAAGGGAATTGAAAACAGATATTCACACAAAAACTTGTACACAAATGTTCATAGCAGGATTTTTAATAATAGCCCCAAAGTGGAAACAACTCAAATGTCCATTAGCTGATTAATGGATAAACTAATGTGGTATATTCATACAATGGAATGGAGTATTGATGCATGCTATAACATGGATAAACATTTAAAACATTATGCTGAGCCAAAGAAGCCAGACACAAAGGCATGTATTGTATGATTTTATTTATATAAAATGTCAGGAATAAAAAAATCCATATAGACAGAAATAAATAAGTGGTTGTCAGGGTCCGAGGGTGGGGTGGGTGGAATGGGGAGTGACTGGAAATGGGGATGGGGCTTCTTTAGGGGTGATGATAATGTCTTAAAATTAGATAGTAGTGATGGCTGCACAACTATGGGAAAATACAAAAAGCACTGAATGGCACACATTAAAGGGGTGAATTTTTTATATATGAATTATGTCTCAAGAAAACTGTTATAAAATAATTCCCAAGAGATTTTTTTTTTTATGGAACTTGATAAGATGATCCTAATAGATGGAATAAAGAGCCAAAACTAGCTATTATTATTTGAAAGAAAATTAAGTGGGGGGACTCTCCCTAGCAAAATATCAAGACCTTATAATATTTAAAACAGTTTGGTATTGGTTCAGTGACAGAAAAATAGATCCACATTACATTGAATAGAATCTAGAAACAGGCCAACATTTATATGGAAACTTGTCATATGAGATGTAACATTTAAACGAGAGGGGGAAGTAACTGTCCATTAGCTGGTGCTCCAAAATTCTGCTCTCAATATAGGCAAAAAAATTTATCTCCAACAAAACCACACAAAATAAACACACTTGAGTTGAATAAAACCTAAAAAAGAAAAAAATAACATCCTTCAAGTCACTTGAAGGAAAATTGCAAACTAACATAACATGATTTATGTTAGTCTGGAGTTGGCAATGAAGAATCTCAAATAAAATACACTAAGCATAAATTATAATGAAACTATTGATAAAATTAACTATCCTAAATTTGAAAATTCTGTATGACAGAATACAATAAGTATTTTTTAAAGTCAGCAAATGACAGGCGGTAATTGCAATTCATACAACCAATATCTGATTGATACCCACTGAATATTTGAGGTAAGACCAAAATGCATTCCTAAAAAGCTAATAAAGGAAAAATGATTTTCAGAAAAATAAGTCTGAATTGTCAATAATAATATGAAAAATTGTATACCTTCATTGACAATCAGCAAAATGCAAAATAAAACATGATAAATACCACAGCCATCAGTTTTTTTAAAAAACGTGTGATAACACCAAATGATGGCGTGGAAGGTAAGAGGGACCTGCTTATAAGAATGTAATGGATTCTACCACTTCCGATGGCAACTGGCTGAAGGGCGTGCTCAGCACGCTGGACCAAGCTTCTCACTTCCAGGGGAGCACCCTAGAGAAGCTCCTGAACTTGCAGATGAGGAGACGAACAAAAATCATTACCATGTTTTTTATAACAGTAAGTATGAGAAACAGTCTAAACGGACCAAAAACTAATCCCACTGTAAGAAATACTATTCTTCAGTTAAAATGAAAGAATGCTATCTAGCAACACAGATAATTTTAGCATGAAAGTAGTTTTGTTGATTCCCTTATTATACTTTTATTGACTATAAGTTCTCTATTTTATTACAATCCTTTTATGACTGTAGACTCTGAAACTGGTAATTTATGTTTTCTCTTTTTTTTTTTTAATTTGTCAGTCTTGTTGGGGATTTATTAATTTTATTAATCACCAAGAGCCCAATTTCATTTTGTTTCTTTATTCTATTTTGTCTGATTTCTATTTCATTGAATTCTGAAATTATGTTTTATCATTTGTTCTGCTATTTAAATGTTTGACTTTAATCTCCTTTAATTTTTCAAACTTCTTCACGAGCAAATTAGACCATCACTTCTAAAACCATTCTTTTACTTTCTAAGTGTAAATTTCCTTCCAAGTAATTCTAAGCAGCATCAAACAAATTTAGTATTATATATCAGTATTAAAAATTGGTTTAAATATTTTTTAACTTCTTTTGTGATTTTTTTCATATTTTTATTACAACAGTTGTAGGTTTACCAAAAAATCATGCAGAATGTAAAGAGTTTCCATATACCTTCCCCCTTCACACACTCAAATTTTTCACTATTATTATATTAACATTTTACATTAGTGTGGGACTTTCTTACAATTGGTCCACAAAGCTGTACTCAAAAGTTTACACAAAACTGTTTGTGTTGTACAGTTCTATTTTTTTATTTTAATTTTTATTCTGGTAATATATATTCCACTTAAAATTTCCCATTATAACAACCTTCAAATATACAATTCAGGGTGTTAATTATGACAATTTTGTGCTGCCATCACCACTGTCCATGACCAAAACATTCTGTCACCCCACAAATTAAGCATTAAATCCCAGTTCCCTATCCCCACCCTAACCTCTGGTAACCTGTATTTTAGTTTCTGACTATATTAATTTGCAGATTCTAATTATTCCATGTAAGAGAGATCATATGATATTTGTCCTTTTGTGTCTGGCTTATTTCACTCAACATGATGGCTTCAAGGTTCAGTATGTTGTCGCATGTGTCACATCTTCACTCCTTTTTGAAGCTGAATAATATTGCATTGTATGTGTGTACCATATTTTATTTATCCATTCATCAGTTGATGGACACCTGGGTTGCTTCCAACTTTTGGCAATTGTGAATAATGCCGCTATGAATATCGATGTGCAGATGTCTTTTCAAGTCCCAGGTTTCAGAACTTTGAGATTGATATATAGAAGCAGGACTTCTGAGTCACACAGTAGTTCTATGCTTAGGTTTCTGAGGACCCAACAAACTCTTTTCCATTGGGGCTGCACCATTTTACATTCTCCCAACATTGAAGGAATGTTCCTACTTCTCCATGTCCTTTCCGACACTTGGTATTTTCCTTTTTTAAAAATAGTAGCTCTTCTACTGAGACTGAAATGCTATGTCATTGTGGCTTTGACTTGTATTTCCCTCATGCCTGATAATGTTGAGCATCTTTTCATGTGTTTATCAGCCATTTGTTTAACTTCTTTGGAGAAATGTCTATTAAATCTTTTGACCATTTTTAAATAGGGCTTTCTGTCTTTTTGTCATTGAGTTGTAGGATTTCTTTATGTATTCCAGATGTTAAATCTTTATCAGATATATGGTTTCCATATATTTTATCCCGTTGTGTAGGTTTTCTTTTTCACTTACGATAAAGTCCTTTGATGAACAAACATTTTTTAATCTTGATGAAGTCCCATTTATCTATTTTTTTGTTGTTGTTGTTACTTGTGCTTTGGGTGTAAAGTCTAAGAAACCATTGCCTAACATAAGGTCCTGAAGGGGTTTCCCTATGTTTTCTTCCAGAAGCTTTATAGTTTTGGTTCTAATATTTACGTCTTTGATCCATTTTGAGTTAAATTTGTATATGATGTGAGGAGGGATCCACTTATTTCATTTGCAAATAGAGATCCAGTTTTCCCAGCACTATTTACTAAAGATACTATTCTTTCCCTATTGAGTGGATATGCTTGTTGCTCAAGTGTGGCTTCTTTCTAAGCCAAACTCAGCACATGAATGCATTACCTTTCCCCCAGCATGGGACATGACTCCTGGGTATGAGCCTCCCTGGCACTGAGGGGTTGCTTCCAAGAACCAAGTAGCAATACAACTAGAAAAAGACCTCGAGTAAAAGGAGGAAAAAGTAAAGACAAATAAGTTTATATGGCTAAGAGACTTCAAAGTGAATCAGAAGGTCATCCCAGAGGTAAGGCTTATGCACATCTCAGCAGGATCTCATAGACTGCCAAAGTGGATACTACCCCAAATAGAGGGGCTCCTGAGGACTCTGGAGACACCCAGGTCCTATGGTCAGGGTGGATAGCTCCAGAGTTTGGTGCCTTGCCAGTGGGCCTTATTTGGAGTTTGTGCTCCTGAGAGTGACAGAGTTGGACTCAATTATGTCTTCCCTGTGCATAGCTCATCTGTCCCTTCTTTTAAACCTGTACTTGGTGCTGGAGTTTGTAGGTGTACGTTCAAAGACTCAAGTGTTTGGGCTGTCTATGTGCCAGTTGGACCCAGAACCTTGGAGGAATTGCAATACCTACTCTAGAGCTCATTAGACTCACCCAGGACAACTGGTGGGGATATGATGATGGACATCGTCTGTCCCAGAGAATGGAGAGAGTCTGCACCTTCAGGCAGGATAGTCCCATCCATCTTCCCCATGGGATATAAGCCCCCTCTCAATTGGAGACAGAGTGGATGTCACCATCCCAGAATCCTTGGGACTGGGAGAAGAGCTATGGACTAGAGTAGACTTATTGGTATTCTACAATAGACATATTGTGATTCTAGCAATGGAAGAAATTACAACATTGATGTGGAGCTAGTGGCCACTGGAGGCTCTGGGGGCAGGGAGAGGGAAAACAGTTGTAATACGGGGGCTTTTTCGAGACTTGGGAATCGTCCTGAGTGACATTGCAGTGACAAATATAGGCCATTTTATATCATCACATAACATGTAGAACTGTGTGGGAGAGAGTGTAGACTACAATGTGAACTATGGTCCATGCTTAATGGCAAAGCCTCAGGATGCATTTATCAATTGCAATGAATGTGCCACACTAATGAAGGATGTTTACGTGGGAGGGTGTGGGAGGTGTGGGAAGTGGGGCTTATGGGAATCCCTATATTTTTTGTGTAACATTTATGTAATCTAAGTATCTTTTTAAAAGTAAAAAAAAAATTTTTAAGTAAAATAATAAATAAATAAATAAAATAAAATAAAGTAAATTGGCCAAGAGTGAAGGCTTATTTCTGAGCTCTCAATTAGATTCCATTCATCTTTATGTTTGTCCTTGTGCCAGTATCATGTTGCTTTCATTATTGCAGGTTTGTAATAAGTGTTGAACTGGGAAGTGTGAGTCTTCCAACTTCGCTCTTTTTCAAGATGGTTTTGGATGTTTTGGGTCCCTTACCCATCCATATACATTTGATGGTTGGCATTTCCATATCTTCACTGAAGACTCTTGGAATTTTTATTGGGATTGCATTGGATCTGTAAAGTGCTTGGGGGTAGAATTGACATTAAAGTGCTTGGGGTAGAATTGACATCTTGACAATATTTTGTCTTCTGATCCATGCACACAGAATTTGCTTTCATTTATTTGGTCTTCTTTAATTTCTTTCAGCAATGTTTTATAGTTTTCTATGTATAAGCCCTTTATATACTTGGTTAAATTTATTTCTACATAGCTGATTATTTTAGATGCTGTTGTACCTCGGTTTTTTTTCTTGATTTACTCTTCAGATTGTTCATTAGTAGTGTGTAGAAATACATGCTAATCTTGTACTCCACGACTTTTTTGAATGTGTTTATTTGTTTTAGAAGCTTTGCCATGGATTTTTGTGGATTTTCTTTACATATGACCATGTCACCTGCAAATAAGAGAAGTTTTACTTCTTTTTTCCCAATTTGGATGCCTTTTTATTGCCTAATTGCTCTAGCTAGAATTTCCAGTACAATGTTGAATCACAGTGGTGACAGTGGGCATCCTTGTTTTTTTCCTGATCTTAGGGGAAAAGCTTCCATACTTTCACCATTGAGTGTGATGTTAGCTGTGGGATTTTTATCTATGCCCTTTATTAGATTAAGGATGTTTCCTTCTATCACCAGTTTTCTGAGTGTTTTTTTTATCAAGAAGGGTGCTGGATTTTGTCACATGCTTTTTCTGTATCAACTGAAGTGATCATATGTTTTATTTTTTTCTTCCTATTAATGTGGTATATTACATTAATTGATTTTCCTATGTTCAACCACCCTGGAAAAGTCCCACTGGATCACAGTGTATAATTGTTTTAATGTGATGTTGGACTTTGGTTTGTTAGTGTTTTGTATATTCATAAGGGATATTTGTCTATTTTTTTTTCTTTTTTTGTGATATCTTTATCTGTTTTTTTATTAGGGTGAGGCTGGCCTCATAGAATGAGTTATGATGTGTCCCCTAATCTTCAGATTTTTGGAATTATTTGAGCAGGATTGGTGTTAATTCTTTCATTGTTAGTAAGTTATTTAGATGAGGATTAAATATTTTTTAACTGTATGTTTTCTACCTATCTGATATTTATCAACACCTAACTTAATTCTTTCTTTGTCAGTCAACATACCCTGTAACCTTTAATCATTTTAAGTTCCTTGAGACTTATTTTATATAATATCATTGGGTCTAGGTTGGTGAAAAAAAATATGTGCACTTGAAAATAATTTGTATTGTGACATTGTTGTGCATTCTATAAATACCAAACAAGTCAAGTTGGTTAGTAATTTTATTCAGGTTTCTACAATATTACTGCATTTCTCCCTAATTTTCCTATCAATTATGGAAAAACAGTTGCTAAAATAAACACATATTACTGTGAATTTATTTATTTATCCTTTTACATCTACCATGTCTTATTTCAGGAGTTTTGTTAGGGTAAACAGAATTAGAATTTTCATATTTTCCTTTTGAATTGGCCATTTTATCATCAGTGCTGTCCATCTTCACATCTTGTAATGTTATGTTTCTTGAAGACATTTGCTGGCACAAGATTTCTTATGCTTACTCTTTCTATTATATGTATTTTTCCATGACTTCACTTTCAACATATTTGTGTTTTAAAATTTAAAGTTTCATAGCCAGTGTGATTAGGTTGAAATCTATCAACTTGCTCTTTATTTTCCATGTGTCAATTCTGTTTTTTGTTGTTGTTTTTCCTATGTCCCTTTTCATTTTTTGCCTTATTTTTGGTTAATCAAATATATACTAGTATTTCATTTTAGTTTGCCTATTGGTTTCTTAGTTATATCACTCTTATTTTTGAGAGCTTTCTCAAGGGCTAACAATCACAATCTATTTAGAGTAAGTGTTTTTCCACATCACATTTCATGTGACACTTCAGTATTCCTACTTCAAGATTTACACTCTCACTTCACACCTGATCCTTCTCACTTCACACCTGCCGTTTCACTCTCTGCACTACAACCTTCCCATGCCCCAATTAACACAGCACTTTCTACAGATACAGTAAAATGACAATAACATAAACCCTCTAACCAAGCTCCCTGTCCTTTCTAACTTTCATTATATCTTTTACTTCTACATATGGTACAACTATACATTACAATGTTATTTTTTGCTTTAAACTGTCAGTTTCCCTTTAAGCAAATTACAAGAAGAAACTAATTTTTTATATTTGCCCATTATGTACCATTTCCACTGTTCTGCTCTCTGTCAACTTTCCATCTAACATCATTCCCTTCAACCTGAAGATCACCCTTTAGTGCTTGCTGGAGGGAGGTCTGCTGGTGGTACATTTACTCAGCCCCTGATTGTCTGAAAATGCTGTTGCTTTACCCGTATTCATGAAAGATGTTTTCATTGGCTATAAAATTGGTGGTACACTGTTTTCTTTTTTAGTTTTTTGTTTGTTCTTTTTCAGGTACCAGAGCCTGGAGATTGAACCCAGGACCTCATATATGGGAAGCCGGTGCTCAATCACTGAGCCACATCATCTTCCCTGAGTTGGTTTTGCCATTTGTTTTGCTTGTTGTTCATTTTTGTTTTTTCAGGAGGCACCAGGAACCAAACCTGGTACCTCCCATTGGGAGGCAGGAGCTCAACTGCTTGAGCCACATCTTCTTCCTACACTGTTTTTTTGTTTCTTCCTCAGAACTTAAAAGATGTTATTACATATTTTCTGGCCACTATTATTTTTGATGAGTAACTAATTATCTTTTCATTATTCTTTATAAATGCATCTTTTCCTTTCTTGCTGTTTTTAAGATATCTTTATATTTTGTTTTCATCAGTTTGAGAATGATGTACCTAGGTGTAAAGATTTGGGGGAAGGGGCATTTGTTTGTTATCCTTCTTGGATTCCTAAATTAATGCTTTTCAACAATTTAGGCATGTTTCAGTCATTATTTGCTCAAGTATTTTTCATAGCTGATCTTCACTGTCCTTTCTTTCTGGGCCTCCAAATTACATGTATCTTACCATTTGAGAGGGTCCCCAGGTGGTCCTTTTTGCAGGTAGCACACCCCGCTGATGGCTTCTGCTTGCTCCACCCATCCTGTTAGAATTACTCATCTCTGGAAGCCGGCCGCCACGCATGGAATCTGACTACCAAGAAGGCCGTGCTGCGAGAAGCCCAAGACAGCCACACGCAGAGGTCACGGGAAGAGAAGAGAGAGAGAGATGCCCAGCCAGCCTCAGCAAGACAGCCACACGCAGAGGTCACGGGAAGAGAAGAGGGAGAGA
>JAQZBX010044423.1:8252-21468 GCA_029593785.1 Cabassous unicinctus
TTTTTTTTTTTTTTTTTTTTTGTATCTTCACAGCACTTGATGGAGTATTAAGCTCACAATAGACACTCCATAAATGTTTACTGATTTTGTTTTACTGGTTACATGGTTTTGAAATATAGAAGTGGTTGCAATAAAGATAATGGTAGATATCTAGCATGTCTCTAATTTCAAACTAAAGCTTTAAAATACTTTTTTTTGATGGGGAAGTAGAGGGTGAAAAAGAATTAGACAATTATGTAGAGCCTACTTTATTACTAGTTCTCCTCCCCACATGGCTCCCTCATCTCTTTGCTTGTTGTTTGCGCCCATTGTCTGTTTGTTGTGGGTTGTTTTTTTTTCTCTCATTGCCTGCTCATTGTTTTCGCTCATTGTTTGTTTGTGTTCTTTAGGAGGCACCGGGAACAGAACCTGGGACCTCCCATGTGGGAGCGGGGTGCTCAACTGCCTGAGCCACATTTGCTCCCTATTATTAGTTTTTAAATGTTTATCACAAAGAATTGGATTCTAACCTTCTGAGTTATATTCTAAGCTCCATTTCTCTGGGCTTTGAAAACAACTCACTTGTTTTGGGAGATGTGAGATCCTTAAGTATCACTACAGATATGCAAATGATTAATATTTTGGAAGGAAATGTGAAGGCTTCTGCTTCTGTTTTTATTGCTTCTTTTCATATTATAATTATTAAATAACTGCAACTATGCATACATAACTAAAAGATGTTGTGTAATCAAAATGCTCCAGTAACAAAGTCATAAGGTATTATATTCATAAAGGAAATTTGCATTTAAATTTGTTTTAATTGAACTAATTTTTTGAAAATGTTAAAAACCACACAGTGGGAGTAGGTGCCGTAATCATGACAGCAGTTTGTTTTTTCTTCATGTTCATTTCAGGCTGTGTCTGCATGTACTCAGTGAAGTACAGATGGAAACTATTACCTCAGGCCAAAACCTGTAATGGAAAGTGGATTTTTAAAAATATTATTTACTCAAGTAATATCTGAATTAATAAATGTTATGTATTGCAATGGCACATTCTATATGTAATATTTCAGAGTGTGTAATGTAGTGGGATGAAAGAGGAACTTGAAATCCAGTAGACCTGGAACTGAATACAAGATCCATTGCTTGGGACTTCAGTTACTTCATCTAGAAAGTGGGATTTTTGTGAGGATTAGATATAATACTTGGAAAATGTCCTAGCAGAGTACATGGAATAGCTACTCTAAATCCGTAGGAGAGGGGAATTATGCGGGGGGGCACAGGATCTTATCCCAGGGTGTATGCACTTCATGCTCTTCTCTTTTTCTCCCAGACCAGGTGGTCTGAGGTGTTTTAGTCTTAGCCCTTACAAGAATGTACCCCCTTTTCCTGGGCAATTCTTTACTAATCATGTCTCGGTATAGGCAAAGTCTCCCTGGTAGATGGAGTACTGGCCTCTCCCTCTGGCCTGGGTGTCATAATCTTTTTTATTTTTATTATTCTAATTATTTTTAGGAGGTACTGGGAATTGAACCCAGGACCTCACATATGCAAAGCAGGTGCTCAACCACTGAGCTACACGTGCTCCACTATTGGTTATTATTATTATTTCACTTTTATAACCTTTTGCCTCTTCTTTCTTTTCTGCCAGCCCTCCAGGTCTGCGCGAGTGGTGCTTCTCCCAACTCCTCTGCACCCAGGCCAGCTTTGTAAAAAGGAGTTTTGTCCTTAAAGGACTGTTTGGGAAGCCATATAATGGAGTAGAACAAGCATTAGGTTTTGAGTCAAGAGACCTGGTATCACTTCTGATATGACAGGCAAATCAATTTACTTCTCTGGACCTTGGTTCCTCATCCATAAAATAAAGTCTTTAGTTGAATAGTGTCTGAGAATCAGGGTATTAGTATCCAATCCTACTGAAGGCAGGTTAATGTTACAGTATTGTCAGAGGGACGGCAGCTATCAATGTCTAACCAAGAATTCTACCCATCCTCTATAGAAGGATGTGGGAGAAAGACCATGGGCTACCATGTTCAACCAGCTGTGTTACTAGAACCTAACAAACAAATGCAAGCTGTGTGTCCAAAAGGCTAGCTGCTTACATTTCAGGTTAAACATACTTCTCTATAAAAATAGAGTAATAATACTTACTTTGGTGGGTGGTCATGAGGTTGAATCAGAAAATGTATGTATACTGCTGGGACATAGCATCTGTTTTTGTTGAGGAGAATTCTAAACCCTGTGTTAGTTCTCAGTCTTAATCATACTCAATACTATCAGCTGAATGGGACATAGCTGATCACACTGTAGTCTTTGAACCTTTTTCTTTACTTGTGCACTCAGACCCCTCTCTCTCTTTACTTCCTTCTTCCCTCATCTCTCCTTCTTATTCAACTTTGCTGGATCCTCCTCCTCATCCTGACCCTACATGAGGGCATGCACCAGCATCTTTGTCAACCCTCACTACAGGTTCATCTCATCTAGTCCCTTGTTTAAATGGCACCTTTAATCTGATTACCCCAAAATTTACATCTCCACCAGAGACTACTCCCTTGAACTTCAGATTCATACGTGCAGCTGCCTATCTAACTTAGTTGACTAGTAAGTATATTACATTTAATATGTCCCAAACTGAACTTTTCATCTCGCTTCATCTTTTTCTTGGTAAATGGCAAGTCTATATTTCTGTTGCTTTGGCTAAAAACCTTAGAATTATCTTCATCTACTCTCTGTCTCATACTCCACATTCAATATACTAATAAGTCCTTTTGGCTCTCATATATATCTAGAATCTGACTATTTTTTACCTTCTCCTCTGCTACCTTCATAGCACAAACAAATTTCATCTTCCATCTGGACCACTGTAGTAGCCTCCTAACAAGACTCTCTGCTTTCACCTTGCTGCCTCTCCTCATAGCAGTCAGAAGGACCCTTCTATAGCATAAGTAGTTCCGTGTCACTTGTCACAGATTGGGCTTCCCTAGAAGCAGACTCTGAGGTAGAGTTTAGCATGCAGGACTTTTTAAGGAGTGCCCTTAGCATCAACACTTATAGAAGGGAGAAGGAGGCAGGATTGGGCAGAGAAGTCAAGCTGTCCACGTTGAGTTCTAAAGCTAGAATGGCTCTTCAGAGTTGTCCCAAGTTGGGTTAAGATGGCCAGGCTTTTATGTTCTGGTTTTTATACATAGATGTGGGCTGTTCGTTGAAGGGTGTTACCTCAGGCAAGGCAGCTCTCTGCAGCTGAGGCAATCCCTGAAGGAATTGATACCAGTCAGACAGCATTTCCAGCAGCAGACACAACAGGCATTCATTGAAGGGGGATCTGGGCAACCCATTATAGGGTCTATCACATTACTCCTCTATCTAGTTCCTTCTGGTGGCTTCCTATCTTAGAATAAAATTCAAAGTGAGGGGGAAGCAGACGTGGCTCAAGTGACTAAGCTCCCGCCTACCACACGGGAGGCCCCGGGTTCAGTTCCTGGTGCCTCCTAAAGAAGACAAGCAAGACAGCAAGCTGGTGCAACAAGATGATGCAACAAGATGACGCAACAAGAGACACAAGGAGGAAACCACAATGGGAGACACAACAAAGCAGGGAGTGGAGGTGGCTCAAGCAATTGGGTGCCTCCCTCTCACATGGGAAGCCCCAGGTTCAGTTCCTGGTGCCTCCTGAAAGGCAGATGAACACTCAACGAACAGAAACAGCAAATGCAAACAACAAGGGGGTGAGAAAAATAAATAAATAAAATAAATCTTTCAAAAAAAAGTTCAAAGTCAGGGGAGCTGATGTGGCTCAAGCGGTTTAGTGCCTGCTCCCCACATAGGGGGTTCTGTGTTCAATTCCCAGCCCTGGCACCTCAAAAATTTTTTTAAAAATTCCAAAGTCCTTACCATTTCTCTCTGTCCTCGTCTCCCACCATTATCCTCCTCACTAACTCCCCTATAGTCACAGAAGACTGCTCTGCTGCTCCTTAGGAAATCCCCCTCCCCCCCAAATACACTCCTGCCTCTACACTTGCTATTCCTTTTGTCTGCGAAGCTCTTCCTCCAGATATCTACAGGCCTGGTTTCTGCACTTTATAAAGAGACTTTATTCAAGTCTCTGCTCAAATTTCATTTTATTTGAGAATAGCATACTGCCCTTTCACTCCGTTGTTTTGTTTTTTGTTTTTTGTTTTTTCATTTAATTTTTCTTCTTAGCATTTATAATGACCTAACATGGTTATTTATTTATTTGTTTCTTGTCGGTCCATCTACCTCCTACAATTTGAATATAAGCTCTTTGAAAGAAGGGAACTTTGCTTTCATTCACTGCTATTTGCCAGTGCCTATAACAGTGCCTGGCACGTAATAGGTATTCAATAAATATTTGTTAACTACTATAATTTTGGAAGCAGAGCAGTAGTCTATAGTAAGCACAAGCTTAGGTACTGGATTGAACCAAACCTAGGTTTTATTCATGGTTCTAAACTTACGATCTGTGAAATGTAGGATAAGTTATTTGACCTCTCTGCATCTGTTTCCTCAGTGGCAAAACATAGGTGACTATAATAGTACCTACATCACAGGGTTGTAGTTAGATAAAACGAGACGATGTGTAGAAAGCATTGGTTAAGCATCTGAAGGATAACTTTTAAGAATCTAAAATTACTTATAAGCACAGTTTCTAGCATGTAGCAAGTGCTCAATGATGTGTAGTTAGTTTTTGATCATTGTTATGATAAACAAATGGATTGATTTATGGTTAGGGTGTTTTTTTTTTATTTAATAAAGCTTTATTTTTCAAAATGTACAGTTCATTAGACCTATTCATGCATCTTCATCAGTAGCTGGGGCATCTCCACCCTTGATGTTTCTGGTATAAATTACTTGAGCTCTGTGTTTTGAAGCCAGTTGGTAAGTCCTTTACTAAGCAGCTCCTGAGGGCTGCCCTGGCCAAGGAACCACAAATCTTCAGTCTCTCAGAGACCACAGCTGGAGTTGTAAGCTTGTAGTTGGGAACTTCCTTACAGAGTTTGTCATTAGCTTTGTCAAATAAGGCTACATTATTGAGCTTATCTTGAACTTTTCCTTTGGACCAGATTTGTTCACTGGGTCTTTGTCTTTCTTGGTCGACTTTCCGGCATCTTTCTTCTTCTTGTCATCCTTGGGTGGCATCGCGAAGCTCAGGGAGCAGTTGCAGTCACTGCAGCCTTGCTAAGATGTTGGACAGAAAAGTTAGGGTTGTTTTTGATGACTCTGATTGTTTAAATGATGCAAACAATTTCTTCAGTTCTTAATTTTAGAATGCCTAGCACATAGCTGGCTGAAATCTCAGTCTTTTGAAAAGGGAGAAATTTGATATGTCGGAAATTTCAAAAACAAAAATTTTAATATGTGGTGGAGAATAGGTTTTTCTAATTGCAATTTCTTCACTCTATGTATGTGTTTAAACATTATGTCAAAGCATTTTATATTACAAGGGCTAAGGACAATTTCTATTTAAAGGAATATGGCTATTTCTTTTGTGAAACAAAGAATCCTTTTGTAATCAGAACTGACATTTTATAATTTGCCTATTTTGTAAATTGTTTTGTAAACATGCACTTGATTTCCCCCACCTTCCTGTATGGAAAGACTTCCTGCAATGTTCCTTATCCAGAGAGTGTATATTTACTGAACAAAGGCCTCTTCAATAGTTCTAAAGATGGTGAAGATGTAAAAGGCAAGTAAAAAAAAATACTTAAATTTTAAGGTCTTACCAATCTGCATCCAGAAACAAAATAAAAAATTCAAAAGAAGAAATCCTAATATTTCTTTCAAATTTCATTTAAATTGTTAACAAACATACACAACAGCTTTATCTAGTCATCATCCCTTTTGGGGTAACAACAGAAAGAGAAAATGTGAAGGACATAGGAAGTGGGAAATAATTTTAAACTTCTGCTTTAGTTCCCTTCTATCTGTCTAAAGGCTGGCGGGCAGGAAAGGCTCTGAGAAGTAGGAAGGTTTGCACTGCGAGTCCGCCGGTCTTAATAAATCAGAAGCGATATACAGGCTCACTGGTATCGTTAGTGCCCACTAAAAGTGACACCAATCTAACAGATCCAGAAAATCACTGCTTTTAAACAGGGAGGAAGGAGGAAATCACAGCCCTCTCTCCAATTGGGTCTTAAATTTTACCATTCCGTTTATAAGAAATAAACTTAGCGTCAATAGCAAGAATAAATAAACACCCGTGCACAACCCTGGAACTCTTAAGGGAGGACGCAAATTTTCGGGTGACAGGAAGAAGAAACAACATCCAATCGGAGCCCTTTTCTCAATAGCCAATCAAACACCGCTTTACATTGCAGTGCTGGAAAAACAGGAGCTCGAAGTCTCTGTCTCCCCGCGGTGGCTGCTATAGTAACCTGGAAGGGAGAGCACCCCGGGGCTGTATTTGTTACCTGAGTCTTAACGTACCAGCAGGCCAGCCTCTGAGCTTGCTAGATTTGCTTGTATTACTTCCTAGCTACTGGGAAGCTCATGTAATGCACTCCCTTAACCAGGAAATTAAAGCATTCTCCCGGAATAATCTCAGGAAGCAATGCACCAGGGTGACAACGCTAACTGGAAAGAAAATTATAGAAACATGGAAAGATGCGAGAATTCATGTTGTGGAAGAAGTAGAGCCGAACAGTGGGGGTGGTTGTGGTTATGTGCAGGACCTTAGCTTGGACCTGCAAGTTGGCGTAATTAAGCCATGGTTCCTCCTGGGTGAGTATACTGATTTGCCACTAAGTCATTGTGTCCTTTTAACCATATTTCTTACTCGTTTCCCCCCTAATTTATAAAAGCCTGTGTTATCGGCCGTTCTGCTGAAAAGTTGAAATGTCTCCCTTTTTGGATATGAACTTCCATTAGCTAGCTAGAGACGTTTCTGCCCCTACAATATATTTTAGTATTACATGGCACCAGGTATTTGAATTTTAGAAAAGCTGTCTTCCTGTTTTTATAACTTCTCTGGAGGATAACATATTGTTGTTTTGTTTTCTTGGATTATAAAAAGATAAGTTCAAAAGGCTTTAGCCTTTTTTTTTTTTTAAAGATCAATTTAAAAGGAACGCTTTTAATAGGCAAAACTACAAGTGACAAGGGTTAAAGTTATAGAAAAGTTAATACTTGAAATAAGCATGTGCTTGTTTCACCTGCTCAGCTGTTACAAGTTATATGGAATGCATACTTTCTGTGACCACATCCAATCATGGTGTCTGTTTTGGACTGTTGAGGAGGAGCGCTTTTATAGGTATGAGTCTGAGGATGTTATTAATTCTTGTATTATGGAGTATCCTGAGTTTCCATAGGCTATAAATGGCCAAAACAGCATGATTATACAGGTGCAAAAACTTAACTTGGCAAGAATATGGTATTGCATTGTTAAAAATGAAAACTAGTCAACAGTATTTTGAGGTGGGTCTGAATTATTTTTCATTTATTAATAGAGAAATTAAGACTTGGAAAGATTAAATCACTTATCAGTATTTATGTAGTCAAGCCAATGGAGAAGAGAAAGAAAGCTGAAATGGGAGCCAGAAATAGTCAGGTATTATGCTTAGTGCTTTAGACACAGTATCTCCTTTTTAAGAAGCCTGTGAAGGAGAATTGTCAGCTCTATTTTACACATGAGAACTGGGACTTACGATTGATTGGTTAAGTGACTTGTACAAGGTAACACACCTAGTAAATGACAGAGCTGGGCATCAAGCCTAAGTCTGATTGGTTCCTGTACTCCATTAATTATACTAGACTGCCTCATATGGCCCAGGTTCTCATCCCTGCCTGCATCTAACTTATTATAGGAGCAAGTCATTTCTCCTCTCTGGTCTTCCAAAAAGCCATCTCTAAAGCTGAAGTAAAAGTATTTGCTTAAATCACAGGGTTATCCTGAGGTGGTTGTGAAAGTTATTTAAAATAAATCAACTGCAGTATACATATGAGATATTATCGCATTATGTATTGTGTGAATTGTTATAGTTATATAGGCTCTCTTTAAATTCACCAAATGGGGAACGCCACCTAGTTTCTACAGCCCAATTAAAATTCAGTGAGTCATCTAACTAGTCTGGAAGGTTCATCCAGGTCTTGCTCTCACCATATCTAGGAAAAAAACTGTCTAGGCATATTTTTCAGTTACTTGGCTTCCACTGTGGTAATAAAGGTTTAAAATAATTATGGTAGAGTTTTGAGATATTTTCACCCTTTCAGAGTTCATGAACTTTGCTTTTTTAATTAATTAATTTTTATTTATTAGAGAAGTTATGGATTTACAGAACAATTATGCATAAAATATAGGATTCTCATATACCACCCTATTGTTATTTTTTTATGTAGACTTATTCAAAGAGAGCCTACCAAGGTAATCTGAGAAAATTAGGGTTGGAACCCACCCCAGGATTTTGGGAAAGTCCTGGGAGGGACTTCTAAAACTAGTCTTTAATGATCTCCTTTCTGGACCAGCAAATGAGATATTTCCATCAGGCCCAACTTCTTGTCTTCTAAGAGATAGATGGACCATTTTCTTACTAGTTACAAGTGTCTTATTCCTGAGGGATTCATGGGCGGTTACATCTAAAGTTCTTCTACAACATAAATGATTCAGGGGCTGTTTCTGATCAGACTCAATCTGTCCTCTGGGGAATGAGGGTTGTTTTCAGTGGCATCTTAGAACTCCCTCCACCTACACAGTTCCCTCCCAGCATTGTATGCCAAAATAACTATTTTATTTTGTTTTTAATGGAGAATGAAGAAAATGGAGAGCTTTAAATATGTAATTTGTCTTTTTCAGTTAGTTTATAAATTCAAGCAAGTTACTGCATTTCAAAAAGCTTACATAGGTCCTTGAACTTTGTAACAGGTAGATAAAAAAATCTTAGTAAATGAGCATTTTTGCAAATTATATTTTTACAACAAAAATCACCAGGATTATTCTTAACTCCAAGTTGGTTTGTAAAAGTGAAAATTCCCATTTATTTTGCGTAGTTAAAAGGCACAGATCCGTTCTGTTAAGAAGTCCCAACTGGTGAAATTTCTAGATCTTCTGTTTAATTCCAGGTGAAAAGCTTGGGATCCTTTATGAAGGCAACAATAGAGGATTTCTGAGAGCTAGGAAGATCAAAATTTTTGAAAGGCAGATAATACTGTATATTTGTATAGCTTTTTATTTTATAAAATTCTTTCATGAATATTATGTTACTTAATCCTTACAATTATTCATGCTCCTATTTCAATCCATTTATGAATATTCACTCCTACAGATTTTCTCAAATAAAACATTTCTCTTTGAAATATTATTCATTGCCCTTTTCAGTAATGAAATGTTTTGTTTTTGAGATGATGAAAATAATGACTTGTTAATTAAGACACACTATATCAGAATTTATATAATATTTGTTATTTTCATAAAGAGGATCTCTTAAAAAATAGAAACAGAATTCTAGAGATTTTATGTAGGCTGTATTTTATGACACATATTATGCAAAACATTGGACTTGTTAGAAGCCCCAACTCTAATACCACTTAATATATATTCTTCCTAAATGAGTTACTCCATCTGTAACATTTCTATAATTCTTGGCCAATGAATATTAGAGTGGTTTATAACTGTTAATGTAAAATTTAACTGTAAATTGTTATTATTAGACCTCCTCATTTAGTTGTATTCCTATTCATCAACTTTTTTTTTTTTTAAAGATTTATTTTTATTTATTTATCCACCTCTTGCTGCTTGTGCTTGCTGTGTCCATTTGCTTTTGCGTTTTTCTGGGTCTGCTTGTCTCCCTTTGTTGAGTCATCTTGCTGCATCGGCTCACCGCACAGCATAGGCTGGCTTGCCTTCACCAGGAGGTCCCTATATGGTAAACGGGAGCCCAGCCAATTGAGCCACAGCCGCTTCCCATATTCATCAACTTTTAAAAATTATTTTTTATCATACAGTAAATTTGCCTTTTTTTGGTATTCAGTTCTGTGTATTTTTAACACATGTAACAATTCATGTAACCACTGCCAAAATCATCAGCTTCTTAAAACTCATACTTATTTTTTGATGTAGATTAAGATAATTTAGAAAAGGATAACATTAGACTTTTTCAAAACAAAGATTTTTAAAAATAACAGATTGTCATATGATTTACAGTGTTTATTTTTTAGTGAAAGGTTTTTCCAATTAAAATTTAACACAAGACTGCAACACAAAGCATCTATTTAAAATAAGAGATAAATATAATGATATATAATATCATTATCTCTAAAATCTAGAGAATGAACTTGAACTGAATACTACCAAGTATTAGGTACAAAATGAAAGCTGATTACCTGGAATTCATTTGTATTGACTTTAATTGTTCCCACATGCAATAAACATTCATATAATTTTCTCATTGTTTGAAAAGGCAGAGCATTCAAATTGCAATTTTTGTCTCAAGTATACTAAATTTATACCAATATATCCATATCCTGGAAGTCACTTTCAAAGTATGGTAGCCAGCTCTGAAAAATTATCTGCCTGTTCTGTGTTTGGCATATGTGTTGCTGCTGTGTTTTGTTTTGTTTCATTTATAGAAATGATCAAAGCATCCTTATCTGATAAATATTTGTAATAATGACAGTCTGGTGTAAAAAAGGCGGGGGGGCATCTCATTTAAGTCATGTTTCAGTTTTTTGCTAGTTTATGAAATAGGCAGAGTGGAGTTACTTAAAATATGATATGCATTTGATTGTATCATATTACCATAGAATATCAATAGAATTATTTGAATTCATTCTCCCCCCTCTGGAGATGGTTAGGACTTCCTACAGAAAATTGAGCAATTAAAAAAAAAATTAAAGTATTTCAAGAAGTATTACAGAAAATTACAAAGACTAATATAATAGACATATCCACCAACCAGCTTTAAAAAATGTTAATAGCTTGATAGGCTAACTCTTAAATAGGATTAAGTTGAATTCAGGCTCAGTGAGGATTCTAGGAGCTTCGTATTATCAAGAGAATAATGGCCAAACAGCGTACTTGCTGGCCTTTTTATGTGTATATGAATCCAGGCATTTTCTGTGAACAGCTACCTAAAATCACTTAATAGAAATTGGCTGACTTCCCAGATAAGAAAAATAATTTTGTTGGAAATAGGACCTAATTCAAAAAAGTATAATACTTGAAATCTTTAAATAATAAATGTCCTGATTTTCAATTGTGTAACCTGCTTTATTTTTTAACTTTTTATTTTGAAATAATTTCAAACTTACAGGACACTTGCAAAAAATAATACAAAACCAATTCGGAGAACTCCAATATAGCCCCTTCCCAAATACCCAGAGTTTCCAACTTATAATATTTTGCCTCATTTTGTTATATCATTCTCTTTATCTGTCAGTCTGTTTTCTAAACGTTTGAGAGTAGGTTGCATATATCTTGCTCCTTGAATACTTAATACTGCCATGAATATTTCCTAAGAAAAATGACTTTCACTCATGTAACCTCATTAATTACAGTTACCAAGTTCAAGAAATTTAACATTGATACAAAGCATACGAGTCTATGTTCTATTCTTTTCAGTTGTCCCAATAATATCCTTTTAGGCATTTCCCCCTCCATTATTAAATCCAGTCCAGGATCATGTATTGCATTTAATTGTCATTATCTCTTCAGTCTCTCTTTCTGTTTTGTCTCTTTAAATTGTGGAAATATATATACAACCTAAAATTTCCCTTTGTACACTTGGACTTAACATGTGCTCTGTGTGGCTTCCCATCCAAATCTAATTCTTTGAGATTGGAGGAAATGAGGTAAGATGAAGAGAGAGGCTATCCTCCCCAAAGTGTAGTCCTCATCTGGCCTATGTGGCTTGTGGAAGGAAATGTGAGAGAAACAGCTGGATGATAACCTGCTTTATTTTAACTAGTTATTCTTCTCTGTGAAATTGCTTATTAACTGGAGCCGGTTTCCATGGTGGTATATCTGGATATCCAACATCAACAGGAAGAGACTATAAAATGGCACAGCTCTAGTGATGCATGGAGTGTGGGCAGGATCCTATAGACCAACAGTGTTTATAAGAAGCTACTGGGTATTCCTGAACTAGCTGGCATTAGATCATTTTGTGGGTGTCTTATTTTCTAATACCCTTTTATAAGTTACAAAAGAAATGTTTATTGTAGAAAATGCAAATGAGCCAAAAGAAGAGAAAAATCACCTGTGTCTCCTCTTCCCAGAGATAATTCACTGTTAACATTTTGGTCTCTATCACTCTGATACATTTTTAAGCATATACATCTTTCTTGATTTTACAAAAGTGGATGATTGTATTTGAAACCTGCTTTTGTCACCTAATATATTGAGATATATTCTACAACATCATTTATAATGACTGCATATATTTCGTTACATAATCATGCCATCATTTATTTAAACCAGTCCTTATTATTGGGCTTTAAGTTTTTGTGGGTTTTTTTGTTTGTTTATTTGTTTTGTATTACAAACAATACTACAATGGAGATCCTTATAGCCAAATCTTTGCCACAACAATAATTTTTGGAAAAATTCCTAAATATGGGATTTCAGAGTCAGAGAGTATATATAAGATGAATGTTTTTTTGAGGGATATTCCCAAATTGCCTTCAGAATGTTGAAAAGAGTTCTTTGCAAATTGTTTTGTTTTTTAAAAAAATTAATAACAGAATTTTTGCAAAAATCTATATAAAAACTCAGGATGATTATTTTGTTCAAGGTGATATGATTTATTTTTTATAGGGTCACAAGATGCTGCTCATGATCTGGATACACTAAAAAAGTACAAGGTAAAAAAATGCTTCAAAACAAAACCACTAGAAGTGTTTTGGTGTTTTTTTTTGTGTCTTTTTTTTAAAGCAATAAAGCATTTTTTAAATTGGAGAAGTTGTAGTTTTATAGAAAAATCATTCATAAAATAGAGAGTTTCCGTATACCCTGTTATTAACACCTTATATTAGTGTGGCACATCTATTACACTTTATGAAACATTTTTATAACTCTACTATTATAGTCCATTGTTTGCAATAGGGTTCACTGTGTTGTACAACAATGTCTTTTTTTTTTTATTTAACTTTATTTGTACATTTAATAATTGAAAATATAAACAATTAAAAACTAAAAAGTAAACACAGATGAATAAATATGTACATTTCTCCATTAAATGTAATGGATACATATCAATTTTTTTTTTTTTTATCAAATAATATGTTAC
>JAQZBX010044424.1:0-21366 GCA_029593785.1 Cabassous unicinctus
ATTTATTTATCCCCCCCTTGCTGCTTGTGTTTGCTGTGTCCATTCGCTGTGTGTCTTCTCCATGTCTGCTTATCTCCCCGTTGCTGTGAGGTCCGGCTGCATCAGCCCACCGCGCCACGCGGGCTGGCCTGCCCTCACAAGGAGGCCCCAGGAAGCGAACCCGGGGCCTCACACATGGTAAACGGGGCCTCTATCCATTGAGCCACACCCGCTTCCCAATACTCCCTTATTTTCTTCAAAATATTTTATAGCTTTGCCTTTCATGTTTAAGTCTTTAATATATCAAAAACGTAGGCAATAAAATTGTGGGTTTCTTTTTTTTAAAGCAGCATAAAGATATGGAGACCTCTCTAATAATGATTGAAGTGATGAGTACACAACTGTGATTATACCAAATACCATTGATTGTAAACTTGGATGAATTGTATGCTTTATTAAAATGTTGCCAATAAAACTGATTTTTTAAAAAGCAGAATAAAGAATGTAGGGCTCCAATTACATTTTTCTTCAAAACGGATAAATTTTTTTATTTTCCCCACTGGTCAGCAACAGAAGTTCTGTCATATATCAAGTTTCCATATATCCACAGGATTGTTTCTGGACTCCCTATTCTGTTTCAATCGTTTATTTGTTTATTGCTGTCTTAATACCAACTTGTCTTAAACACTATAGCTTTATAGCAAATTTTGATATCTGATAGTACAAGTTTTCCCACCTGTTTTGTTGTTTTGTTTACTGTTTCTTAGCCAGTCTTGGCTTTTGCTATGATATATAAAATTTTAGACAGGTTTAACTGCATGAAAACTCTACTGGTATTTTAAATAGAATTGCAATCTGACACATTTATATTACTGATCCTTTCAAATATGTCTACTTCCTTTCATCCCTACTACCATCCCTCCAGCTCAGGCCATTATCATTAATCTTCCTTGGTCTCCTTGCCTCCAATCTGTTTTCCACACTGTAGCAAGAGAAATCTTCCTAAAATGTAATTAAAGTCACCTTCTACTTATCATCCCGTTAGTAACTTCCAAATGCCTCCAAGATTAGTGCTAAACTCCTCAATGTGGTTCGTCTTTATGAATGGGCTTCTCTTCACCTGTATCCTCACCTCTAAGCACCTTCTCCCAACCTACAGCATCCTGCATTCCTCTCTGCTCCTGCCATTCTGTGTTCCCTTTTGGTTCCTCAAATTATCTAAGAGAAAAGGGTTTTAAGATAGGGAAATGGTAATTAGGAAAATCTGCCTTCCCAAAGATGCAGAAGAGATTTAAGCCAGAGATTAAATTTGCATTTAAATCCTAAAGTAAAGCACAATGCTGTAAATTAACTTTCCATTCTTTCAAAGGCCAAGCCTCTGAGGCAGAGACACAGTAGAATCACAGACTCTTAAAAGTCAGTTTACAGTCATGATCTTTCCCTTTTTATATTTTTTAATGAGCCCAAGGTTTAATTGATTGGAATCTTTATAACAACTTAACAGCAAATTCAATTTCACACAAGAATATCAGAATACAAAGCACATAGCACTATG
Source organism: Cabassous unicinctus (assembly GCA_029593785.1). Taxonomy (NCBI): domain Eukaryota; kingdom Metazoa; phylum Chordata; class Mammalia; order Cingulata; family Chlamyphoridae; genus Cabassous; species Cabassous unicinctus. Next base: position 1,535 of record JAQZBX010044424.1, read on the forward strand.
TACTGTGAACCAAAACCTGCCTTATTTCCTAATCATAACAATTTCTAATTTCCTACTGTTTGGAACTTTCACAGTAATCTTTCTATCATGGTGAATGTTGGAAAAGACATATTGGAAGTTATCATTTAGGAAAGTCCAGGAAGGGTGCAAACTGGGCTTAAGTTTCCCCACCAACCATCAAAGTTCCTAACAGATTTACTGCAGATCTCTTTAGCACCTAACTAAAGATGCTTTTCAGTCTCTGAAATGTCACAAGAAGACAATAAACCTAGAATAAGAGTCTCCAAGGGGTTGACTTTACCACCACCACCACTTAAGTCCCCCCTTCCTACCTTTTTTCTCCTGCCACAAAACCCCATCCTGCTGCCTGATTCTCTCTCAAGCTTCTCATCCCCAGAACTGAGGAGAAAAACCTCCTCCAGTCCAGCCAGTTTAGGGGTGGGGCAGTCAGTATGGAGGACTCCTGGGTGTCAAGCAGTGCAAGTCACCCGGCCCCATAGTTGCCATTCCCTCTTCTATCCTGCTTCCTCCAACCTTAGACCTAACCATGACAATAAACCTTACCAAGAGCCAGGGTTAGTCCAAAGACTCTGAAATGTGTATGTGTGCACATGGTATAAGTGTACAAAGACTCTTAAGTAAATGGGCAACTTGCCCTTTGATTAAGTCCTAGAATTCTGGCTTCCTCATGGGGAACATGTGTGAATTCTTCAGGGACCTTTGTGGGGACCATGCCACTGTGTAGCTTAATTTTCAGCTTAACCTCTTTCACTTCCTTCAGCTAGCAACAGCTATAAACACCCACAGGCTTTTGTTGGAGAGTTCTCCTTGGCTGATGGATGGTTTCCCTGACTAGGGCACTAGCAAAGAGCTCAGACTTGATTACATTCCTTGGTGTCACCTGATCTACAGGAAACTAGCATATCTTTGCCATCCCAGATTGTGGAAATGCAGACTGATCTAAGGCAGGTCCAACCACCTCTCCTCAACTTTTTGTTTTCCTGTTCAGTTAGGTGGAAAGCAGATCAATAAGTCTGTTGTCTAAACTAACATTCAACCTGGAAATGAAATGCCAGTCTCCCCTTCCTGAAGGCATCTCCAATCTCTACAAGTGATTCTCTTGGCAGAAAACATGACGTTGGGAGCCAGTTCTACTACTTCATAATCATCCTTCAAGGTATGTCTCAGTGTTGTGTGGAGGCAGAGGGATTGAGGGGAGTTCTGAATCTAGTCACTGTCAGATTTCTTTAGGATATGAGGCACTTAGCATCACCTTGACCCAACTTTGGCCCCTCCTTAGTCGCTAATCTCTGGGTAACAGGAGAAATTCACACAACATCCTGTTACAAAAATAACTATAGGGAAGTAGATGTGGCTCAAGCAATTGGCCTCCTGCCTACCATATAGGAGGTCCAGGATTTGATTCCTGGGGCCTCCTGGTGAAGGCAAGCTGGCCCACGCAGGAGTACTAGACCACGCAGAGCGCTGGCGCAGCAAGATGACGCAACAAAGAAAGACACAGAGGAGAGACAATAAGAGACACAGTAGACCAGGGAGCTGAGGTGGCACAAGAGATTGAGAGCCTCTCTCCCACTGGCACAGGACCAGTTCCCAGTGCCGCCTAAAGAGAAGACAAGCAGACATAGAAGAACACACAGCAAATGGACACAGAGCGCAGACAGCGAGCACAAAACAACAAGGGGGTGGGTGGATAATAAATAATCTTTTAAAAAACTATAAATACAATTTAAAAGCCAGCATATATGTACCTGATAAACAGAAACACACTGCATACAGTATTCATATGTGAACACAAGCAAATATGCAATTACCTTTGCAGTATATTCATATACCACATGTGACAGACATGTGAATTCATTGCAAAATAAGCTCAAAACAGTAAGAGAAAAATGAGGTGATTTACAAAATCATTAGTCATCAAATTCATGTTAAGAATATACAGTACGATTTAATGGTATGTAAACTATATCTCAATAAAGCTGAATAAAAAAAGAGAATGTACAGTAAATAAAACAAACACAGAGGATGGAAAGAAGGAAAACAAATATTCTAAGTATAAAAATGGTGAAGCAATTAGCCTACCAGAACAGAATCTTTTGCAGGAAAAACAGGCAATCATCAAGTATTTGAGAAGGCGTCACACCAAAAATCTTCCAAATGACTTTAATTATGCTCTCAGGTATCCAATACTTTAGAATTCTTAGAAAGTGAAGAAATCCAGTTCTCTTTTAAAGTAGATTCATAATGTCCTCCTCAATTTTTTTCTCCCAGACCACTTTAGAAATATATATATAAAATATAATATCTATTTAGAATATCTATAGCTATAGATATAGGTAATACCTATAGAAATAAATTTAAAATCATCACATGTTGCTTTAAATAAAAATGGGAAATACAATACTTTATTCAATCAATACAGCAAATGGTAAGAGAGAAAAAATGTTTTAAATCTCTTAGTTTCAAAATATGGTCAGACAGGAGAGAGGACTGTTAAATTGTGGATGTGAGGAACTAAACCACTGTCTTTTTAATCTACCTACAAGATTTTTGAAAAGCTGTAAGATTTTATTAAAACACACACACAATAAAACATAATCCAACTGAGGTTTCAGGACTAATGTGAAATATGGTTCCATCACTTTCAAAGGTTTGGGGGATCCAGCCCCCCTGAAATGCCTTCTTTTTAATCAAAAGCTTAAACTATTAGTGACATTTTGTATCACTAAATATTTTTCCTCAACTTTCCATTTTCTTTGAAAAGAAGCACTTATTGTTTGCCTCTCTGTCTAGGAAAAGACTACCATTTTCTTCAAGGACACTGGCATGTTTTACTCTAAAGAACTTGCTTTCTATAAATAGTATGTTTCCAGTCATTCTAAGTGGTCACACAGACGCAAGAGCAGCTATGTGGAGCATATTTCTAAATCACCTCCAAATAATAAAGGTTGTTAAACCTACCTGATGTGCTAACAATTTCTGACTTTATCCCAGAGAACCTTAAATGCAGTCAGTTCTAGCAAAGTTCAAAAATCTTCAACTGATATAAACTTTTCAATGTGGTTCAATCCCTGAACTATATGAAATCAGAATTTATCAATATGAATCAAAGCCATAATACCATTACAAGAAATGTGCTCCTCCCACCTCACCCACTTACGCTGTCTAAAAACCCACCTACCAAACCAACTTAACCACTCTGGTTCAGCTTAACATATTACTGCCCCCCTCCGTAATTCTAATTCCACCCTCTAAATCTTTACTGATCTAGTCTGCCATTTCAAAGAAATCATTTCCCATCCCAAAGTTCTCCTACAATTTTAATGATCTAATGAAATACAATAATTTAAAGAATACAAAATCCAAGACCATGTTTTTAATATTAGAATCAACAGATTCAAAATTTCATTTAAATAAATACAACATAGGGAAAAATAACAGAATGACAAAGCTGTACACATTCTTCATTGAAAGAATGCAATTTTTAGGCAGTTTTTATAGATAATTGCTTTTATACTCACTTTTCATAGTTCCATAATTGTAACTAAACAGAAAGTTAAAATAGCAAATTCCTCACAATAAAATGCCCATGTGCATACTCTGAAGAATAACTATCAATATTTAAAGTTTTTAATGTGATAAATGAGCTTGCTTCTTGCTTGTTAATTTGTCTAATCTAGGTTGGATTGAGGACAATGCTACTCGTAGGGGATAGTGTATATTTAGACTATTTCTATGTTTTGTTTTAATAACACTTAAAGTAGAGAAACCAGTCTCACAGAGGTATGTTGAGGGGAATAGAAGAAGAGATTTTAAAGCAATCTCAGCAAGCTCAGGATATTCATTTTTAACTTTTATCCAAAATGAAGCAAGTGATGCTGTATTTTCAAAATTAATCTTTAATCCTTCATCAGTAGCCAACTTCAACAACTTACTCTGTAGGGTTACAGTTAAATTTATATTATCTTTTGATGAAAGAAATGGATTTTGGATCCATGAATTTCCTATTCGTGGATCTTCCTTTGATGGAAAATGAAATTCAAAACATTCTAAAAGATTTGTAAGATGCTCATTGATTACTTTTTGCAGATGTGCAATATCAAGAGCATTACTTACTTCATTGATAACTGTTGTTAAATTATGGAACATGTCATAACAATCTGTAGAAACTCTCTTTTTCCAAGCTTCTAACTTTTGTTTTTGTCCTTCAATTTTATCTGCCATTGAAAAACATGTTGCATTCTTTCCTTGCATGGAAGCATTAAGATCATTAAAAATGCTGAAGATATCAGACAAATAAGCAAGTCTGGCTGTCCAATTTACATCTTTAAAAAGTTGGGACCAAACTGGTTTTTTACCTTGCAGAAACACTAAGAGTTCGTTTCGTATTTCAAATATTCTCGACAGAACTTTTCCCCGTGATAACCACCGTATCTCAGCATGCAGTAACAGTTGCTTAAGATCAGCTTCCATGTTATCACATAATAAAGAGAATAATCTTGAATTTAATGCATTAGCTTTTATGTAATTCACAACTTTTATGATGTCAGTAAGCACGCTATTTAGTTCAGCTGATATTTTTTTCATAGCAAGACCTTCTCCATGAATGAAGCAGTGTGTTGTTTTACATTCTGGTGCAAGCTCCTTAATCTGGGTAACCATTTCTGAATGTTTTCCTGTCATTGAAGCTGCACCATCAGAACATACTCCTACACAAAACTTAAATTCCAAACCACATTTGTTGACAATGTAATTCCTCACAGCTTCATACAGTTCTGAGCTCGTTGTATTTGTTGGCAAAGAGACTGAAAAAAAGAATTCTTCCTTTATATCATCATCATTTTCAAACCTCACATATACTAAAAGAATGATCATGTTAGCAATATCTCTGCATTCATCAAGTTGTAATGAAAAATACTTTGCTAGCTTTATTTGTTCTATGAGTTGGTCTTCCATATCATTAGCCAGTTCCTGAATACGTCGAGCTATGGTGTCATTGGAAAGTGGTACTTGAGCTACCTTCTTTGCTGCAGATTCACCCAACATTTCCAAACAAACTTCTTTGATGCAGTCTTTCACTAACGTCTCAGCAATTGTGTATGGTGTTTTAGACTTAGCAACAGGAAGGGCTACTTTATAAGACGCTCTCAAAGCACTAATGTTTATATGTGAAACACTGAACACCTGCTTTGGTTGCTTTTTTAATTCACTACTCTTTCTTTCAAAGAATTCTTTTGGTTGTGAACTTATTTCTTTATGTTTTGAATACAAATGCCGCTTAAGTTTTGATGGTTTCATTGCTTCATTAGCCAGTATATCTCCACAAATGATACACTGTGGTTTTAGCACTTCACCATCAATGACAGCTACAAAACCAAACTCAATATATGAGGGATCATACTTCCGAGTAAAACTAGTATGAAGTCTTTTGGTTTTCACTCCTTCAAGATGATTTCCATTGTTACCATTTCTTTTCTTACTACTGCTATATTCAGAAAACGGGTGTCCTTTCTTCACTAAAAAGTCTAGTGAAGCTTGTTTCGCCATCTGTAAATCAGGAATAAAAGTAAATAAAAAGTTTATTTCTCTCCACTAGCTGAAAATGTTAAACTACAAAATAAAAGCTAGGCTTCATTAAAAATAAAAGGTGATTTTAAAATTAAGTTATAAAAATAAATAAATGCTTACATTTTCTGAGTTTTATATACTTTTGGGTTACAGCTGACTAACAATACAACCTCACATATTGTAGGATGATTTTACAGGTTGTGGATGGTGTGCAACTTCTACTACATGTGACACTTTGAGAGTTCAACAACACCCAATCTGATCTACACTCTATTCAGTAAAACAAGTCCAAGTCCATTGATCATATGCTTAGATACTGCAGCAATGTCAAATTGTTACAAACACTGCTAAACACTTACTCTCAATTTTTATATATATCTCATTATTGTCTGGTAAAAATAATTTGCAGATCAGCATGGGTCTGAGTAGCACTTACCTAAATCATGTGTAACCTCCATATTTCAAAACTTTGGACTAAACACACATTAATCCTGCCTTATAAAGTCTTATCTCATGTTCTCCATTTAAATTTCAAAACTGAACTCTTTCCCACCACGAACCTGTATCTCCCAAGCAAAGTTATCACTCCCCATCCCCTCCTAAATGTTTCTTCATTTAACCCAAAATACCCTTTCTTTGCTCACCTCCCCACCCAAACTCACATGGTTGAAACAAAGCAACATTAAATTCATCTGGTCCCAAATTCACTCTTCTGTAGAAACATGCCATCATATGCACCTGTGCATCCCCTGGATCCTAGCTTTCTCAGGCCCCCAAGAGATCCCTGACATGAGAAAGGAGTAAAGGAGCTACTGTTCATCACTCCAGACCAATAAGACAGCAATCAAGGTTATAACTTAAAAAAAAAAAAAAAGGTATCCAAAATAATTAGCCTTGCTTTGGAGAGAATATTTAAGGTGACCATAACTTTAGCACACTACATCACACTAGTACCAATAATTCTCACTCTTCATGATCACAGTAAAATGTAATGAGACTTCCTCTACTTTGATCTACAGCAGATATGTAATTTGAAACTCTTACCCAATCTCCTACTTGGTCTGACTGAAACAGTATCTTGGACGGCTTCAGCATTTTAGATGGGTTAACAGCCAAACTTCTTTGAGTCTCCTCACGTTTCCTTTTCAATGTAGTGGTCTCGTAGCAAAGACTACAAATTATTCTGTGACCATAGCCCTCAGGTTCATGTTGACAGGGCACTCCACAAATTGCATGGACATTTCTATCACATGATACACATCTATTAGCACTTGTGCATTCTTTTTCACAAACTGCACAGGATAAAAATCTTAGTCTGCTTTCAGGAGAGTTTTTTTCAGCCACCTTAGGAGGAAAAGAAAGATTCTCTTCAACATCACTACTCTCTGTTCCAGTCTCAACACTTTCTTCATACTGAGCTCTTAAAGTATTTTCTAACTCTTTGTTGGCTTGTTCTAATTCATTTTCTGTGTTCAGGCTGGCAACAAGCTCTTCAGTTAATTTATAATGAGACAGGCCCAGTTTAGCTTCAGAGCTGTATGTACCTTCACATGGAGTCTGTTGCATTCCTCTATGACAGGGTCGATTTTGGGTCATTTGAATGAACCACAAAAATTCAGCCCAGTGTGATGAGTTGTTAGATTGCATCCAGGAGATAATTCTATTTTGGATATCCTCATTAGTTTGTTCCAGAGAACTCTGGCTATGACATGCCTGAGGCTTCCCATGGACAATTTTCAATTCTGGCCAAATATTACTGAGTTCATGGACAATCTGGCTTGAAAATTCCCTCCCATTGTCAGATTGTAAAACACTGGGTGCTCCAATAATTGTAAAAATATCTACAAGAGCATGTGCAACTTCATTGGGCCTTTTAGATTTTAATGATCGCAAAAAACTTAACTTTGTACGAAGGTCTTGATAATGCATAATAAATTTATATTCCCCATCAGGATTCAATCGCATGTCTATAAGATCCACTTGGCATCTTGAGTTAACTTCCTTATTTGACTGTGATGCTAGAACTTTCTTGGGTTTTGAATTTTTCTGTTGGCATGGTTTACAGAGTGTCAGGTATAACATGATAACTTCTTTTGTGATATTCTTGTATTTTGCTTGTAATTCTTTTTCCATGCGGGTACGTCCACCATGTCCAATACTGAGATGTGTATCATGCAGAATGTCAAATAAGTCCTCACTGTGTAAATAATACCGTATTTTATCTGTTTCCCCATTTATAGCCTCAATCAGCTTCTCATTTCCTTGTACAAGGACCACATCAAATCTAGCCAAACGACGATAGTCAACTGATTCCTTTTTTGCTTTAGCTTTAGCCTCCTTCACTTCCCTTATCAACTGACAGTACTTTGCTTTAGAAAATATCTTAGTGTTATTACTTTTGTTTTCTATTAACACTGCTAAGCTTCTGAAGAACTTTTCTCTCATGTTTTCTGGTTCAACTTCTGCTTCATTAGCATCTAAACTACTGAGGTTATCATCACCTACACTCTGAGACATCATGGAAAGCCACAAAAATGACCCTGAAATATAAAGGAAAAAATCAATAAGGATATTGGGAAATATAATTAAAAATATACATATTGCCCAAGCAATCACCAGAGGTGATCACAGAATGGAAGTAGGGGCCATGGACACATAAAAAGAGGATACAATTTTGGTTAGGGAGGAATGAAAGAATGAATGAAGAACTCTAGCTGGGAACAAAAAGTTCTGATAAAGAGTAGTAAGTCAGGAGGAGGTGACTTTCCAGGGCTGTATCTGGGGTTAGTCCCAAAGTAAAGCACTATTTGATGTAAAACAGGAAGCAAGTTAAGGTTATTACTATTATTATTTTATTTATTAACCACGCAAGGACATTTTTTTTGGCTAAAGATGCCTCAGAAATGCAGTAATAGCAAATGCCCAAGATTGCACCATATTTTCTGTTTTATTCAGTCAGATTAACTGTTACATTAATATTTAGGGTTTAAGTTCTAACATAATGTATTTCTGTCAGCTCCCTTCAGGAGCTTGTGAAACCACAAACCCAATACTAATACGTACAGTACTAATTTTAATAGGGGAAGAGTAGGAGATAAGCCTGAGCTAAAGAAAACTCTCTGGCTTCACATAACATATTAAAACAAATGTTTAGAATATTCATAATAAAAAAGAATAATTCAAACTTGGCTTACTTGGTATATAGAAAATGCTTAAGGAAACTACTTTGAAAAAATCAAAAAGAATAATTTGCGATTAGCAATATAACTTCCAGAGAGTCTTAGAGCTGTTTGGAAAAAACTTTCTCTCAAGTCAACATTGTTTACATTACCAATTTTTATGCCAAATATTGAATCAGCAAATTTAAATCATTCTCAAATGTTCTTAATTTCTGAAACTAGATTCAAATTAATGATATATTGCATGTGTTTTGGCCTCAATTAACTCTCAATTATTCCAATAAGACTTCCTTGATCATTTAATTTATGATCACAGTGAGTTCTCCTCTCCAGATAAATAAAATCTATTCATAAAACAAGTTAGCATTGTAGCACTTTCTTCTGTTTCATATGTAGATCTAATAAGACTGTATATTCCTAAAGAAGCAGGGTGTACTTATTTCTCTATTATCTTTCACATTATCTAACATATACAAAGGTGTTCAATAAAAATTTGTTGACTAACTTCATAATTGGAGATGACAATACTCATGGTAAATGCTATCTCAAAATGTGACTAAAAAGACCATTATAATAATAACTTGTGCATTTCTTTTCACATTGATCCTATTTGTGCCATGCCTGTTTTAATCTATTTTCAATGGATTATTTGCATTTTATAGCCTTCACTGTTGCTTCTCATAGATTGTAAACTAGTGAGCAGGGAGTGTATTTGTACAACTCCCTCAGTTGCCTTGTACAGAGTAAACTGTATAGAAAATGCTTTTAAGAGGGATGAGTTAAAAGAGTTTGAACGAGGAATGACGGATGAAAGGGGAAGTGTTAGAATGTAGCAATAAGGAGCTATGAGCAGAAGATAAGGATAAACAAGGATGAATTTAGGTGAGAAAAGCAATGTAGAGGGAATGGTAAATGAGAATGAGAATATAAGCTCCAGAAGTTAGTAGAATCAATATTAATAAGTACAGGATGAGCAGGGAATAGGGAGTTACTAGAGGTATAAGAAAAAATGAAAATTGCATCCATTATACTTAGGCCTTTTTTTTATAAAAGATAGCTACTCCAGTGTGAAGCCTGTAAGTTTGCCTCCACTACACAACACCATTATACCATTAACAGACCTTAGAACTCTAATGGACTTATACATGGGAAACTTCATTTTCCCTGGTAGAGTTTCCAAGTAGTAGTTCCAATTTTTAAACAGCCATTATGTGACTATAGAAATGGGGCCTACGGCTACAGTGGCAAGAGCTCAACATTTACATCTGTGATTTATCCACAGGTTCTTACCTCCATTGCAAAGCATCCATGGAAAATCTTGTGTTCAATTATGTTTGACATTATTACCAGATTGTTTATTCAACTCCTACAATAACATTACCCTATTCTGGTTGACATTTCTTTCAGTATATTCAGAAGCTGAAATGGAATGAGGTTTGATATTATTTCAATTACTAGATCCTTCCCTCTACCAATTCTAACCCTCTTTCTGGGGATTAAATTATCCTCACCATTATCTTGCAGTGATTCACATTCCATGCTGTCCTCCAGAGGCTGGAGCTGGGTACCTGAGGACTCCTTTGCAGTATACAAAGAGGCCATTTCTTCCATCGGAACTTCCTGCACAAATGTGTCTGGTGAGACCTGGGGAAAAAGGGGTACATTTGGGAATCAATTTAAGTAACCACTGCACTAACCATAGCTAAACCTTAAAATAGTCTTCCACTGAATTTAATGAAAGAATAAAAAAATCAGTTGTCATTGAATTCTCAGGAGGAGTGAAGACAGAATAAGAAGAAACACGAGAAAAACCAGATCCATACAATAGAAACTGACTGTTTCCACTGGACAAAAGTGGTTTCAATTTTTAGGAAAAACAATGGGAACACATTAAAGGAATCTTTTATAAATTGTGATAATTGAAAGAAAATTGTAAAAACAATTTCAGTGAAAATTATCTAATAGAGATTAATGAGCTCTGTTTAACCTAGGAAGGAATCTGTGAGTTTAGACCAAATGTGGAAAATATTAGCCCAGTGTATTATGGATAAGAAAAGTCAGCCAAGTTGTATAACTGAGCTGGGTGGGAAAAAAATTATCCTCTTCTTACACCAATCATCTAGTGTATAATTTATAATTTATATTTAAATATCCCCAATTATTTCAAAAATGTATTTTGTAGTTTTTTAAAAATCTATGCTCTAATCAATGTTTGCAAATTGTTTTGGTTTTTATGTCTCCTTTGCCTCTTTTAATTTAATTTCCTGCTTTTTAAAAAAAATGGCATTTAATTTTAAAGAGACAGAGCCTGTTGTCCTGGAGAATATGCCCCATTATGGATTTGTCTGATTATTTATTCACCAACAGATTCTGGTTATACATTGTTGGCAAGAATACTACATAGTAATGTGTATATATTTTTGTGTCATATCACAGGGCACACAACATGTTATTTCATTGTTGATAATGCTTAATTTAATAACTTGGTTAAGTGGTTATCATCAGATCTATCCATTTTTAAAAATATTTTTCCCACTGTAATGAATAAGTCATGTATGGGGTAACAGTTTGGGACCATGTGAATTTCCTATTCCCTAATTGTCTTTCCTCCAACGGTTTTAGCATTCATTGATGATCCTTTTCTGAATCAATTTTTACATTGGGTGATACAAAATGGTGACTTCCTACTCTTATAATTCCTTCTACATTTATCATCCAGTAATTTTGGTAAAAAGCTTTCCTTCCCTCCCCCTTTATCTATCTGCCTGTCTCTCTCTTTTTGAATATGACTATAAACTTATTTTATAATCCATTCCATCCTTATTCACTTTGATGCTCAAACTATCCCAAATCTGGCCAGCTGGACCCCCTTCATGCTGGCTTCTGTTCCTTTTGACATGGCCCTATTAGTCTTTTAGCACATCTGTGCTTTCCGGAACAATAATCAATACAAGGCCCACCTTGTATTTTCCCTGCCCCACACCTGGTTTCAACTATTTTTCCAAGAAGTCCTGACTCCTTTTAGAGGTCAATATGTTCAGAAACACAGATCTGGGTAACAGGTAGGCTCATTGTTAATGAGGTAGCATCACCTCTAGGCCATTTAATGGATAGAGCCAGGAAATACGTTTTATAAAATATCATGAGTTCACTTCAATTTCAACACCATACAGTTTCTTCTCTTTTAATTTTTAATTGTGGAAACATATATACAACATAAATCTTACCAATCAATGGGATTAATCACATTCACAAAGTTAAAGTACCCTCACCACCATCCATTACTATAACTTCCCTTCATCCCAAAGAGAAACCCTGCATTCATTCTCCATTAACTCCCCATTGTCTCTGCCCCCAACCCTGGTAATAGGGTCTCTACAAGTTTGCACAGTCTCTGATATTTACCTTGTGATTACCATGGGGCTTAAATTTTACATCCTAAATCCTAAGTCTAACAATTTTCTTTGCTTGATACCAACTTAACTCCAATAGCATACATAAACTATGTTCCTATAACCCTCCATCCCACCTTTATGTAGTTTTTGTCACAAATTACATATTTATACATTATGAGTCCAAAACCATTGATTCATCATTACATTTTCTGCATTTGCTTTTTAGATCCTGTAGGAAGAAAAAGTGGAGTTTCAAAATAAAAATATAATAGTACTGGTATTTATATTTACCCATGTCATTATCTTTACATTATATTTCTTCATGTGACTTCAGTCAACTGTCTAATGTCCTTTCCTTTCAACCTGCAGAATTCCCTTTAGCATTTCTTGTAGGGCCAGTCTAGTTGTGATGAATCCCTCAGCTTTTGTGTATCTGGGAATGTCTTAATCTCTCCCTCATTTTGAAAGACAATTTTTCTGGATTTAGGATTCTTAGTTGGCAATTTTTTGCTTATAGCACTTTAAATGTCTTCCCACTACCTTCTTGCCTCCATGGTTTCTGATGAGAAATTGGCACTTAATCTTATTGAGGCTCCTTTGTACATGACACATTGCTTCTCTCTTGCAGCTTTCAGAATTCTCTCTTTATCTTTGGCATTAGGAAGTTTGATTATGACATGGCTTGGCATGGGTCTATTTGGGTTTATCCTTTTTGGAGTTCATTGACCATCCTTGATATATATATATCACGTCTTTCATTAAATTGGGGGAGTTTTCAGTCATTATTTCTTTGAATATTTTCTGTGACCCTTTCTCTCATTCTCTTTCTGGGACTCCCACAATGCGTACATTGATTACGTTTGATGATGTCCCACAAGTTCCTCAGGCTCTGTTCACTTTTCTTCATTCTTTCTTCTTTTTGCTCCTTGGACTGATTAATTCCAATTGTTTTATCTTCAACTTCTCTGATTCTTTCTACTGCCAAATCCAATCAGCTGTTGAACACTTCTAGGGAATTTTTAATTTCTGGTACTGTGGCCTTCAGCTCTGGTAAATTTCCATCTCTCTATTGATATTCTCTTTGTGTTCAACTATCATTTTCCTCATCTCCTTTAGTTCTTTGTCCATATTTTCCTTTAAAATTTTTAGCATATTTAAGATGATTTTTTAAAAGTCTTTGTCCAGTATGAACCAGATCTGGCCCTCCTTATTGATGGTTTCTAATGTTTTAATCTTCTCCTTTGCCTTTGCTGATTGTTTCTTTGAATATTTTGTAACCTTTTGTTGAAACATGGACATTTGATATTTTAATGTATTATTGTTGGAATTTATACTCTGAGAGGTCTGTTCCTTAAGCACATATCTAGCTGGTGTTATGACAGAGCTTTCCTTGAATGCCAGGAACTAACACCAGTATGCTTTTGTGGCACTTGCAAACACCTTTGCTTGCAAAGTTAAGCAAAAAAATGGACAAAAATGGAAGGGAACAATGCAGATAAGCACTTCCAAGACAGAGCTTGTGGCCAAACTGAGCCAAGAGATAGGATGTAGGAGTGAATGGACATTATGTAAAGTACTTTATATCTCCATAACTTGCTGCATTCAGCTATAATCATGTACTTTGCTTTCAGTTGCTGCTATTTGGTGGCCCAAAGCATCAACTTGCTAGGAAAACTCATGTAGGGGGTAGGACAATTTCAGAATTATACTAACTCATTTTCCTATTTACCAATCTCAGAGATTTTACATTCCAGAAACACGTGTTGTTTAAACCAGACTGCATACATAAAACTTTCATATTCAAAGAGTTCAGATGTATGGATAGTATCATTATAGAAATATAAGTGTTTGGCAATATCAACAATGTTCTAAAATTAATATCAAGAAAGCAACTATACTTTCTTAAAAATAACATCTGTAATGGTAAAAGGCAGAATACTAGGTTGAATACACCTCAGATACCAATGACTCCAGGTACTGAAAAGTACCTAGAAAACCAGGCAATTAATCTCTTCCTTATACAAATGAAGATGTTAAGGTACTGAGAAGGTGTGATATGCCCAAAGTTATGCAGCTAATTAGTGGCAGAATCTATCATAGAATCAGATCTTATGATTCACCATTTCCTGATATTTCCACTAAATTAGGCTTCTCTATTTGTCTCTCTTAAAAGATATCTTCAGGATCTTGTATTAGGTAATAGTTTAGACTTTACACCAAAAGCACAAACAACAACACACACAAAAAAAGATAAATGGAACGTCATCAAAATTAAAAACTTTTGTGCATCAAAGGACTTCCATCATGAAAATAAAAAAACAACCTATACAATGGGAGAAAATATTTAGAAATCATATATCTGTTAAAGGTTTATGTAGCAGTTTGATATTGTTTATGAATTCCAAAAATAGCCATTGGATTATGTTTGGAACTGGTCTGTTCCTCTGGGCCTATCAGATTGGATTGGATTCAGAAGTTTCACTTTTACTTGATTAAATAATGGTTAAGGCTTTGATTGGGCCATGTCAGTAGGACTTTGCATCCCCACCCCCTTGGTGGACGGGGACTCACAGAGAAAACTACATGGCAGAGGAGACGGTTAGTTTTTTGATCCTGGAGCCCAGGACTAAGCACAAAGAGAAGCAGATATGTGAGAAAAGAGAGAAGGCTCTGTAAGACAGGGCAGAGGCCCTGGGAAGAGAGACGAGCCGTTCACCTGACAGTTCAAAGCTGGCCTTGTAGAAAGAGCAGAGCAGCTGAGCCCAGAGAGAAAGGAGCCCCAGGAGAGAGAAAAGACTTGTCCCAGCCTGTGGCTGAGATTGGAAGACGCTGGGACCATGAAGCCTTGGGAGGAGGAGGAAGAATGAACCCTCACTGACATCGCTCACCATCTTGCGTCAACACATGGCAACAGACTCTGGGTGAGAAAGTACTTTTTATGGTACCTTGAGTTGGACTCTTCAGGGCCTTGTGACTGTAAGCTTCTATCCTAAATAAATACCATTTATAAAAACCAACTTATTTCTGGTATTTTGCATCAGCACACCTTTGGCTGACCAATACAGTTTAATATACAGAATATATAAATAAATCCTACAATTCAACTAAACAACTCATTTTAAAAATGGACAAAAGGCTTGAAAAAAAACAAAAAAAAAGGCTTGAAAAGACATTTCTCCAAAGAAGATATACAAATGGCCAATAAACACATGAAAAGATACTCAACATCATTAGCCATTAGGGAAATGCAAATCAAAATACTATGAAATACCATTTCACACCCACTGGAAAGGCTACTATTTAAAAAATGGAAAATAAATAGTGTTGGAGAGGATGTGGAGAAATAGGAAAACTCATTGTTGGCAGGAATGTAAAATGATGCAGCCACTGTGGAAAACAGTTTGGCAGTTCCTCAGAAAGTAAAGTATAGAATCACCACATGACTCAGCAATCCCACTTCTAGGTATATATCCAAAAGAATTGAAAGTAGGCACTCAAACAGATATTTGCACATAGATGTTCACAGTAGCATTATTCACAATTGCCAAAAGATGGAAGCAATGCAATGTCCATTAACTGATGAATGGATAAATAAAATGTGGTGTATATATATACAATGGAATATTATTCAGCTATAAAAAGGAATGAAGTTCTGATAACTGCAACATGAATGAACTTTGAAAACATCATGTTGACTGAAATAACTCAGGCACAAAAGGACAAATATTATATGATCTAACGATATGAAATAATTAAAATAAGCAAATTCATAAAGTCAGAAACTAGAATGCAGGTTTTCAGTGGCCAGGGTAGGGGTAGGGAATGGGGAGTTAATGCTTAATTGATAGAGTGTCTGTTTGAGGTGATGGAAAAGTTTTGGAAATGGATGGTGGTGATGGTAGCTCAACATTGTGAATGTAATTAAAACCACTGAATTATATATTTGAATGTGGTTTAAGGGGTAAATTTTAGGTTGTATATTTGTTACTGAATAAGATTTTTGAAAAACCAAAGGACCGTACAAGCCAAAAAGTTGTACATATAATCCATGAAATCTATGGACAACAGCTTATATTATAATTATAATAATATTGTTTCATCAATTGTAACAAAGTTACCACACTAATGCAAATTGTTAATAATAGGGAAAATTGTGTGGGAGGGGTGTGGCAGTTTGAAATAAATTTATGAATCCCAAAAAGAGAAATATTATGTTTGATTGCATTAAATTCTGTTGAGGGGTCTTTAATTAGATTGCCTATTAAGATTGCTGTAGAGCTTTTTATTGGACTACATCAGTGAAATGTTACTCAGGTTGAGTCCCCACCCTTTCCTGGGTCAGATATAAATGGACTCACTTAGACAGACACAGGAAGAGAGAGCTCTGCCATTTTTGATCCTGCCATGTGACAAGGCTAAAACAGTTAAGGCCCCCGGGGAGAGATGAGTCATTTGCCTGGTTGTTTACAGCTGAAATTGGGAGGAGGGCAGAACAGTCGAGACTGACACAGGAGGCCCGGAAAGAAACAACCCTTATGCCAGGAGAAAGAGGACTAAAGGATCACTTAAGTACGAAGGCCCAAGAGGCTGAGTTGGTGGAGTGGCTCAAGAGGAAAGGGTGAGCCCGGAGGGGTAGGCTGAAACCTAGGCAGAGATGGGTGGCCATCTTGCTTCACCACGTGGCAACACACCAGGATCAACAGTAGCTGACTTTGGTGAGAAAGCATCTCTGATGGTGCCTCCTTTTGGACTTTCCATGGCCTTGGAACTGTAAGTGTTTACCCAAATAAATCCCCTTATAGAAGCCAACAGAGTTCTGGTACTTTACATCAGCACCTGTTTGGCAAACTTAAACATGGGGGTATATGGGAACTTTGTATTCTCTCCATGATTCTTCTGTAAACCTACAGCTTCTCTAATAGTAAAATAAAAATAGCAGACATTGTAAGACGACAGTAAGTTTTCAGTTTCACCTAATATATTTCTTTAATCTCAAAGTCACTAAATAAAACATCTACTTGTAAGGTCAAGGTTTCTGATTTGATTAAATCATCTACTTGTTTGGATCACCTATTACTTAAACAAGGACTCTTATCTAAGCATGAATCTATTCATCTACACCAGTGATCAAAGAAGAAATGCTGCCCAAAACCAGAGTCTGCAGCTACCAGTGTGAAGATAATCCTACTTACTCACCCTGGACATTCATGCACCCAAATTTTCCAAAGATGGCACCTCCAATTTCTCACCTGCTGTCTGGGCTCATCAAGCTCCCTCTCCAGATCTTCCAGCACAGTCACCACCTCCTCTCCACTCTCAGGATTATGCTCCCGCACCCAAGCCTGGAGCTCTTCAGGCAGGATGGTCAGGAACTGCTCCAGCACCAACAATTCCAGGATCTGCTCCTTGGTGTGGGTCTCGGGGCTCAGCCATTGATGACAAAGGTCCCGCAGTTGGCTCAGAGCCTCCCTGGGCCCAGGTGTCTCCTGATAGCAGAACTGCCTGAAGCGCTGACGAGACAGTTCCCTGGTTTGAGACAAACTCCTCTGTTGACAGGATACCTGATCCCAAACATGGTCTTCTTCCTTAACCTTTACTTTGATAATCTCCTCCTGTTCTTCTGAAGCCCGGCCAGCCGGGGTTGGGAGGGCTCTAGAGGCTGCCGCCATCCCGAGTTTAGGCAGCTCAGAGGAAGGTTCTCTGCAATTTGGGTCTAAGCAGATGGGTGGTTTTACAAGTGTGTGTGTTTGGGGGGGAGGGGTTATTGGGGTGTTGTTTTTTTTGGGGGGGGGGTGTGTGATCAGGAGGGTTTTCGATAAAAGAAAACTCTGTTAACACAGAAAATTTCAGACATAGTTAAAACGGGCTTGTTTCCATGCCAACAGAAGGCAGTTACTCGAGCAATTCCACTGAAATTTGAAGACACCCTCTGACAAGAAGATCACAAATTGCACAGAACTACTCACTAAGGCAGCAGGGTCATAAACTGCGTGGCAGGGAACTTGTGACACAAAAAAACAAAACCCTGAGGTTATCTAGTACACTTTGGCCCTAAATCAGTCCAGGTAGATGAACCCAAGCAGGGAAACGAGAGGGTCGCCCCGAGGACGGGAGCTCTCTGCAGCCTGGGTCGGGCGGAGACAGACAAAGGCCCTTCCCACGCCACAGGCCGCCTGCGGAGAAGGCCCGGAAGTCCCCGGAGCCGAGGAAGTCCCTTTCCTCGGCGGCAGCTTCCACCTCCAGGAACCTCGCCAAAAACAGAGAACCGGCCTGAGGGACAAACGACGGCTGAGGAGGCGGCTGGCGGGCTCACGCATCGCACGCCCAGCGAGCCGCGCTCACTTCCGGTCCGCTCTAGGAAGCCGGGAGGTGCGTCGTCTCGGTGGTCGTGGTACCTGGGCGGCAGGTTCTAGAATGGAGCCTGAAGCCACCCCTGGGCCCACTACCAAGGCAGCCAATCACTAGGCCCGCCCGGACCTTTTCTCTTAGTCTCTGGCCACCGTCTTCTTTCCCAAAAATCAGACTGAAAAAAAAACTCTAAGATCTAGTGCGATCTTTCCACTGTGCGGATAGGAAAATCGAGACGCGGACAGCGACCCCCTTGAGCGCCAGCAGGGGCTTCTCGGCGGCCCCGGGCTCGGAGCTGGGACCCCGAGTCCAGAAAGCCAGCGGGCCCGCGCCTAGCGAGTCTGCGTCAGCCCGGAGTGCAGTGACCGGGAAAGCCCCCTTCTCCCAGCAGTGCGGATGCAGGTGCACGGAGCTGGCGGGCTGGGAGGGCTGGCGCTCGGAGGAGCAGGGTCGTCGCAAGAGCGAGAGGCTGCGGCCGCCAGCCTGGGTCGGAGGTTTGGGAGCGCGAGGCTCACCCCAAGTACGAGACTTGGGTTTCTCCGCCGGCTCCCTCACCCCAGCCAGCCCATAGCTTGTTAAGAGCCCTCAGTACATACTAGGCGCCCTAGCAATATTTGTTGAATTGCTGAATGGCTCCCCTTCCCCATTCTCTTTCTTTGGGTCTTCCTTTAGGTACTCTGGCACCTTTTTTTTTTTTTTTTTAACTTTATTTTGTACATTTAATAATTGAAAATATAAACAATTAAAAACTAAAAAGTAAACACAGATGAATAAATATATATATTTCTCAATTAAATGTACTGGATACATATAAAAACATTTTTGAATCAAACAATATGTTTCACAATGTATTTGGTTCATAGTAACGCATTTATACAGTATTTGTCCTTTTGTGTCTGGCTTGCTTCACTCAACATAATGTCCTCCAGGTTCATCCATGTTGTCATGGTTCATCCATGTTGTCATATGCTTCTTACAGCTGCATAATATTCCATCGTGTGAATAGACCACCGGTATTCGTCTGTTAATGGACACCTGGGTGTTTCCAAATGGTGAATAATGTTGCTATGAACATCGGTGTGCAGGTGTCTGTTTGTGTCACTGCTCTCAGTTCTTCTGGGTATATACCCAGTAGCAGGGTCACGTGGCAAGTCCTCCACAGTGCTGTACCATCCTTTCTCTCCACATCCTCTGCCTTTTTAAATTAACACAGGCCATTCTGATAGGTAGGTGTGAAATGATATCCCATTGTAGCTTTGATTTGCATTTCCCTAATCACTCTCATGTGTTTTTTTGTTTTTTTTTTTAAGATTTATTTTAT
>JAQZBX010044425.1:0-10288 GCA_029593785.1 Cabassous unicinctus
GAAGAGAAGAGAAGAGAAGAGAAGAGAAGAGAAGAGAAGAGAAGAGAAGAGAAGAGAAGAGAAGAGAAGAGAAGAGAAGAGAAGGATCATAGGGCATTTTAGGGTACTGGAATTGTTCTGTATGTTCTTGCAATGACAGGTACAGACCATTTTAAATTTTGTAAAAACCTATAAAAGTGTACAATGCAAATGCTTCAATATATAAACCTCAATTGTAACAAATGTACCATGCTCATGTAAAATGTCATTAATGTGGGAAATTGGGAGGGGAGAGAGCATTGAATATATGGAAATCCCCTATATTTTCTATGTGACTTTTCTGTAGCCTAAAGCTTCTTTGAAGATAAAGTGAAAAAACAAGACCCTGGGGGAACATATAAAAGAAAGTGTCACTGTACATAAAGATAAATCTTATTTTGATGAAAGATTCAATAAAAAAATATTTTATTATATTTTTGCCTTTTATTTTTAATTATTACTATTGTATTTTGTTATTATTTTTATTTGTATATTTTTGGCTTTGTTTTGGGGGAAGTTTTGGATTGCAGAAGGGTGAAAACTGTGGCAGGGGAGCACCATTGATGTGGAGTATCAATGATAGGGGAATGTGTGGGAAGGGGTGAAACTAGGGCATGCCTTTATGGAATATGAATATGTTCAATTGGTCATGGGACATTGTCTTGGTGGGAAGAGATCCACACAATAACTGAAAGGATATTGAATACCTGTCCTAGATGTCCAGCTACATTCTCTAATGGAGTGGCAAAATCCCCAAAGTACATGGGCAGTTCCTAGCAAAAGAGGACCAACCATTATGCCAGGCCCTTGATATTGATGGTTGTACTTAAGAACATTTTCTTGTGAAATTGAAACTTAGCCTAGTACTACATATTGCCTAAGAGTTACCTCCTGAAAGCCTCCTTGTTCCTCAAATGTGGCCTCTTTCTAAGCCAAACTCAGTATATAAATGCACTTCTTTCCCCCAGTATGGGACAATGACTCCCAGGGATGAGCCTCTTTGGAATGGAGGAATGATTACCAAGTGCCAACTAGTGATGCTTTTGGAAAAAGACCTTAGCCAAAAGGGGGAAATGTTAAAAACAAATGAGTTTTTATGGCTAAAAGATTTCAAAGTGATTCAGGAGTTGATGCTGCATTTAAACATGTCTCTTTAGTTTCTACTCTGTGACAGTTACTCAGCCTTTCTTTGTCTTTCATGAACTTGACAGTATTGAAGGGTTCTAATCATGACCAGTAATTTTTTTCTCAATTTGGGTTAGTTTGCTTCTCATTACTAGACTGAGCTTAAGGATTTGGGGGAAGAGTACCATAGAAGTGATATGTCCATCTCATCATATCAGGGGGTATCTGCTGTCAATATGACTTATCTCTGGTGATGTTACCATGTTTGCTTCACTAAGGTGGTTTTGACAAGATTTCTGCACTGTGAAGTTATCATGTTTTCTTTCTATACTATCTTTACTGCAAGTGAGCCATTAAATCCTTGCACACTGGAGGAAAGGGAAATTATGGTCCATTTTTGAAAGTAACATTTTCATATATCAATTTTGCCTTCATTTTTTGTAAAATACATACACTGTATATAAAAATCTTGGGTTACTTTTGTTATAACTTTTGGAACATGTTAACCTATCCTTTTCTGGTCTTCATTGTTGATGATTATATTGACCTTTAATCATCTTGATGCTCCTCTGAATGTGATGAGTTGTTTTTCTCTTTCTCCTTTTAAGGCTTCCTCATTTTCTTTGGCTTTCAATATTTTGGCTATGATTTACCTAGGAGTGGGTCTCTATTTTTAACCTACTTTGATTTTTTTTCTGTTTTTTTTACCTGTATATTAATACTTTTTCATCAGATTTTTGAAATTTGATGTTACTATCTTTTTTTACATCCTCAGTGGCCATTTATTTCTCATTTATACATATTTCAGGTGAGGTGGGACAGCTCTGCTGATTTCATGTGGGCTTGGCTTCAATCCACAGGTACAGTTCAGGTGTGCTTTAAGTATTTTTTGTTCCTCTCCAGCCAGAGGACTTCTCAGGGCATGTCTTTTCATGTTGGATCACTGTCCACAAGAGAGTTTAGTGGCAACTTGTAATACCTCTTAAGACTTGGGTTCAAACTGATACCTTTCAATTGTTCACACATGCCACTGGCCAAGTCCAGCATCAATGGGGTGTAAAACAAATACTCTGTCTCAAATGAGAGGAACTGCACCGTCTCACATCACAAAGGATAAAGACATGACATTGTGAGGAATCAGGAACAATTATGCATATCGACCACAATTTACTTGCTTCCTTATTTCCGCACACCATGCCTTGTCCAATAAAATTTATAAAAAATGTTATAAAGTGAACCCACTCTTTCAAGATTCACAATTTACACAGTACTTGTCCTGCAAATGAAAGCAAAAGAAAATGTTATTCATCAATATATAATTTACTCATATCAAGGCAAAAATATCACTAAAATAAGAATACAGAAGCTTTAAGATGGATCTGTTCCCCAGCAATGCAGACATCCTTTTCTGTTTGGGGGATGGCAATGTCTGTATCTGGAATATGATAGTGACTCAGTAAACATTAGTTAACCAATGAGGCTTTGGCTTCTTTCTGGGGAAGATTGAGCTATTCTTACACACCTCTAATTGCATTATTGTTAATGATTTAAGGCATGATCATCATATTGTGACTATTTTTAAAATTATAAATTACTTAATTCATTTTTTGCATGAAAAATTTTCTTTTATTAGATGTCAATGCCACTTTTCTTTGTTGGAGAATTTATGTGTTTACATAACAATCATGCATGAAATACATAATTCCCATATCCCACCATATGGTCAACAGCTTGCATTGGTGTGGAGAATTTGTTACAATAGATGAAAGCACATTTTTATCATTACACTATTAACAAAGTCCATGGTTTAAGATAAGGTTCACTCTTTATACAGTGCAGTTCCATGGTTTTATAAATCAATTTTTTCATTCTGTTACCATATATACAACCTAACAATCCCCTTTTAGCCACATTCTGATATATATTTCAGTGCTGCTAATTTTGTTACCATTATAATTATGTCATTATAGCACATCACCTCCATTCATTAACAAAACATTTCCCTCATTCTGAATAGGAACCCTGCATATTTTAAGCCTTAACTTCTCATTCCCTATCCTTGCCCCGTCCTCTGGTAACTGATATTCTAGATTCTGATCTATAAGCTTGCTTATTTAAATTATATCATATCAGTGAGATGATAAAATGTTTGTCCTTTTGTATCTGTCTTATTTCACTCAACATAATGTCTTCAAGGCTCACCCATTCTGTTGCCTGGGTCAGACCTTCTTTCCTTTTTACAACTGAATAACATTCCATTGTATGTGTACACCACATTTTGTTTATCCAATCTTTATTTGATGGATATTTGTGTTGCTCCCATCTTTTGGCAATTGTGAATTTTGTTGTCAATAATATCCCTGTGAAAATATCTCTTTGAGTCCCTGCTTTCAAATCCTTTGGGTATAATCTTAGTAGTGGGATTGCAAGGCCATGTGATAATTCTATACTTAACTTTTTTTTGAGAAACCACCAAACTGTTTACTAAGGTGGCTGCACCATTTTACATTCTCATCAGCTATGAAAGAGTGTTCCTAATTCCCTGCATCCTCCCAAAAACTTGTAAATTTCCATTTTTTAAATAGCAGTTATGGCAATTTGAAGCTTTTGTGGATCCCAGAAACTTATGTCGTTAGACATAATGTATTTCAGTGGGCACAAAAAAGGTTGTTGGTTTTGATTGGGATTATGTTGAATCTACTGTAGGTGGGAACTTTTGGTTAAACTACTTCACTTCAAATCTTTTGCCCATTTTCTAATTGGGTCTTTTGACTTTTTGTTGTTACATTAAAGATTTTCTTTATAAGATATTAGATATTAAACCTTTATCTGATATGTGGTTTTGAAATATTTTCTCCCATTTTGTAAGTTGTGATTTTACTTTTATGATAAAATCCTTTTAGGGGCCAAAGTTTTATATTTTGTTGGGATCAATTCATCTATTTTTTTCCATTGTTGCCCTAGCTTTTGGTGTAAAGACTAAGAAACCTTTGCTAAACAGAAGATCTGGAAGATACTTCTCTAAATTTTCTTTTATGAGTTTGATAGTTCTGGCTCTGATATTTAGGTTTTAATCCATTTTGAATAGATTTGTGTACAATGTGTGAGGTATTTGTCCTCCTACTTTTTTGGCAAATGGAGAAGCAGTTTTCCAAGCACCAGTTGTTGAAAAGACTGTTCTTTCCCAATTGAATGGCCTTTGTCCCCTTGTCAAAATCAGTCTGCCATAAATGTGATGGTTGATATCTGTGCTTTCAATTCTATTCCATTGGTCTTTATGTCTGCCCTGTGCCAGTACCATGCTTTTCTTTTATTGCTGTGGCTTTGTAATAAGTTTTAAGATAGGCAAATGTGAGTCTTACAACTTCATTCTTCTATTTTAAGATGGCTTTGGCTATTGGGGACCCTTTGCTTTTTCATATAAATTTGGTGATTTGATTTTCCTTTTATGTAAAGAAGATTGGTGGTTGTGTTTGGGTTGTGTTGAATCTATATAATGCTTTGGGTAGGACTGACATCTTAAGAATATTTAGTCTTCTAATGCATGAACACAGAAGTTCCTTCCTTTTATTTAGGTCTTATTTGATTTATTTTATCAATTATTTGTCATTTTCTGTGTAAAAGTCCTTTAATTCTTGGTTAAATTTATTCCTAGATATTTTGTTATTTTAATTTTTTAGAAACAGTACTGATTTATGGGTGTTGATCTTATATCCGGATCACATTATTTGCAAATAAGGAAAGATTTACTTCTTTTCCAATTTGAATGCCATGTATTTCTTTTTCTTGTCAAATTACTCTCACAAGCACAATGTCAAATAAGAGTGATGACAGTGGGCATCCTTGTGTTATTCCTGATATTAGAGGGAAAGCATTCACTATTTCACCATTAAGTAGAATGTTAGTTGTGGGCTTTTCATATATGCCCTTTATTGTGCTGAGGATACCCTCATGAGTGGACAATGTTAACAACTCAGAGAGGGGATACATTGTGACCTAGTCTCAAAAGACTGTGATCTCTTTCATGACAGATTTCAGAAGATCTTTAATTAACCTCCAGGTTCTCAGAGACTATAATGTTGCATATTCATTTACTCACAATAAATTGCCCATTAATTCTTTTTAACACTTGTAGCCATTGGCTGAATTAGCGTAATTATGAATTCCAAAAAATATATTGGATCATGCTTGTAAACTGATCTGTTAATCTGGGCATGATTAAGTTATGATTAGGGCATTGAGCCCCACCCCTTGGAGTGTGAGGAATCGAATATAAAAGGCAAGGCAAAGGACAGTTAAAGCAGTTTTTTAGAAGCAGTTTTGATGTTGGAAAGAAGCCCCAGGAGACGAGAAGCAAGCCATTTGCCTGATCGTCTACAACTGACCTTGTGGAGGAAACAGGAGCTAAGCCTGGAGAGAAATGCAGCCCCGGGAAGAGAGGAACCCAAAAAGCCTGAACCCTGGCAAACATCGGCAGCTGTCTTACTCTAACAAGTGGCAATGGACTTTGGTGAGAGAAGAAATTTACACTTTCTGGTCTTGTAACTGTGGACTTCTACCCCAAATAAATACGCTTTATAAAGACCAACCCATTTTTTGGTATTTCGCATTAGCACCCCTTTGGCTGACTAATACAGAATTTGGTACTGAGGAGTGGGGAGGTGCTTTTGCATATACCAAAATGTTGGAATGGTTTTATAAATGGGTAAGGGGTATTTTTTGGAGGAATTGTGAAATGCTTGATGGAAAAGGCCTAGATCATTTGAAGAGACTGTTGATAGTAATATGGATGCTAAAGAGACTTTCTATGATGCTTTAGAAGTAAACGATGAAACTATTATTGGAAACTGGAGGAAAGGCGAACCATGTTTTAAAGTTGCAGAGAACTTAGCAAGATTAACTCCTGGTGTTATATGGAAGACAGAATTTGAAAATGGTGAACAGGAGCATTTAGCTGAAGAACTTTCCAAGGTAAACTCAGAGAATGTGGCTTGGCTTCTCCTTGCAGCTTATAGCAAAATATTAGATGAGTGAAATACACTAAGGACTGAACTTTTGGGCACAAAGAAAACAGAAACTGATTCCAGAACTTTCAAGTTTGTGGAAATCAAATTCCCAGATGAAAGTGCCCCATTTGAAGACTTAGCTAAGCCTGGAACTTGTAAATCAGAATTGAAGATGAAGTTATCCCGGGAAGACTTGTGGAAAGTCTTACTGTCTGATGGCTTGGATCCCTGCTTCCTGCATGTTAAACCAAGAAAGTTTTTGAGAGAGCTGTATGAACAAAACCACTGTCAGCTTGGACAAAAGAGGACATGGAAAGGAGAGACTGAAGGAGAAACAGCTTTAAGAAGAAAACCGTGGAAGTAGAGAACTGGGTTTGAGACATCTCCTTGGGCCAAGACAGGAGCCCCATCCATATGTACAGAGAGGGTGAGTTTTCCCTAGCAGTTGAAGAGGGTGGATGTCCCCACCCAATGTTCTGGGAGAGTTTTGCCACCCCAGGGTGCAGGGAGGGTGGAGCACATTCCTCAAAGATTAGGGCAGTTAAGGTCAACACCCCATAGGTCTGAGAGGGATGTACCTGTCTCCCACAGATTAGAGAAGGCCAGGTGGTCAACCCATTGCTCTGAGAGGGTTGAACCTCTATGCCAAAGGTTAGGGGGAATGTTGTCTTCACCTCACTGTACTAGGGGGCCTAAGACTCTAACCCAAAGATTGGGTAAGGTGTGGCAATCTCCCCAACACTCTTGGAGGGTGAGGTCCAGAGCTTGGTTGACACCCAGATGCTTGATGAGGGTGGAAACAAGAAAATGGCCCTTGGGCAAGCCTGTGGAAAGGGTGGGTTCCCATGTGGCCCCAAGGAGAAGAAACCATCCTCTTAAGAACTCTCAGACTTTGAAATCGAATGGAGTATGCCCTGCAGTTTTACTGAACTGTAAAGGATCCATGACTCATGTTTAACATATCAATTTCTCCTTATGATAACGAAAATGTTTATCCTTTGTCTTTCCATTTGTGTATTGGAAGCAGTTAAATGGTTTTGTAAGTTTCTGAGGTCTATAGCTGATGGGAATTTGCCTCAATATGAACTGAATTTCTTTAAAATTATTATATGATTTTGTTTTTGAATTGTTACTGATTTAAGGTTGTTTGAATATTGTAATATTTTTGAAATTCAGAGGGTGGAGTGTAGCCATTGGCCAAATTAATGTAATTATGAATTCCAAAAATATAATTGGATCATGCTTGTAAACTGATCTGTTAATCTGGGCATGATTAAGTTATGATTAGGGCATTGAGCCCCACCCCTTGGTGGGTGGGGGAATCGAATATAAAAGGCAAGGCAAAGGACAGTTGAGGCAGTTTTTGAGAAGCAGTTTTGATTCTGGAAAGAAGGCCCCAGGAGAAGAGAAGGAAGCCGTTTGCCTGATCGTCTACAGCTGACCTTGTGGAGGAAACAGGAGCTAAGCCCAGAGAGAAATGCAGCCCCGGGAAGAGAGGAACCCAAGAAGCCTGAACCCTGGCAAATATCGGCAGCTGTCTTGCTCTAACACGTGACAATGGACTTTGGTGAGAGAAGAAACTTACACTTTCTGGCCTTATAACTGTGGACTTCTACCCCAAATAAATACCCTTTATAAAGACCAACCCATTTTTTGGTATTTCACATTAGCACCCTTTTGGCTGACTAATACAACACTTAATGAGAGTTTCCTCTGTTTCCAGCTCTGGGCTATTTCCTGAGAGTATAACTGTAATCAAAACACAATAATCTGCCCTAATATTTTACCAGTTTAATGAAGCAAGCAGACAATTAAAGAAGAAAATGCAGCACATGGTGTGTGCTATTATGGGCCAGGTCCAAATGAAGGGGATTTTCCTGGCCTTGGGGCAGGGAGATTCCTTGTGGAAGGGACCACTGAGACATCAAGGAGGTTTCTGCCAGATGTTTGTGGGATGTGGGAAGAGTCAGTGAAAAGGCCCAGAGTCAAGAATAAGCATAAAATGCTTAGAGAAGACTACACCTGCAGTGGAGAATGTGAGTGGGGGGTGAAGGATGTGAAGGATGATGAAGCAGAGGTGAGCAGGGGCAAGTGCAGATGCATTGCAGACTATGTGAAGGCTCAGCATGGTTGCTCAACACATGACTGTAGAATAAGGAATGGATAACTATGGCCAAACAAATTATTTTTTCCAGATTGGCAAGGCAGAGAATCTCAATCTCCTTTTCTATCAAACACAGAGTTGTCCAGTCATCCACAAGCACTTAGCTTAACCTGAGGTTGAGAACATGCTCATAGATGAACTGAAAGGGTCCAGAAGAAAGGAAAAGAATATTGCAACAAAGAGGGATGTTTAATAATAATCAAAGATCAATATATCAGGAAAATATAACCATTGTAATTATATACCCACCTAACATCTAAGCCTCAAAAGACATGAAGTAGAGATCCAACATTGCACAGTAGGGAATGGCAGGCTGCATGCCTCCTCTAGAAGCTGCAGGAAGGCAGGCAGTCTTGCTGGCCCTAGAGGAAGAGGTGGGACCATAGAGATGATGAGAGAGGGCAGCTGGAGATGGTTGGCCCAGCTGAGTACCAGTGGAATATTGGGAAGCTGTGTCATCAATCTAGTGAATGGGCACCCAGCAGGGCACCCAGGGAGTGGCAGAACCACAGGGCAATTTGGCCTGTGGTGTGATACCCAAATGGACACCAGGGAAGTGGTAGGCTGTGGTGCTATCAGTCCTGTGTAGGCGTGCTCAGACAGGCATTGAAGGAGCAAATGGCAGCAGTGTGATCGGGCCAAAATGGGGGAACTACCCAGAGGAGAGAAGCTTGAAAGGGAGACCTGTTATTTTTATTCCCTTTCCTCATCTGGGTACCTATGGAGAAATGGCCCACAAGGTGATTAATTAGTGGTATGGGTGGCTAATGAGAAGGAGCTTGGCCAAATCCTCTGACTTGAAACAGATACATTTGTTTCTCTTCTTTTTCTTTCTTCTTTCTCTTCTCCTCTTCCTTTTTTCTTTCTTCCTTTCCCTATTTTCTTCATTTCTGTTTTCTCTACCTGTTTTTCTTAAAATTTTTTGGCTTCTTTTTTATTATTTATTTTTCTTTCCTTTTTTTTACTCTTTTTTTCTTTTATTTTTTCAGTTAAATACAGGCAACTCTAAAGATTTATTAGAAGATCCTTAACACAAAGCCAAACAAAAGTAAAATTCTAGGCAAGAGAGAGAAACTGACTAACAGAATAAACCCATCTAGATAAAACAATGCCTAGACTTCAGCAAAAATATACAAGCCATATTAAGTAACAGTCAGACATGGCCTAGTCAAATGAAAAACACTAAAGAGGATGCAGAATGTGGAACAACTATTCAAAGGTGTCCAAACAAATCTCCTAAATTAATTCCATGAGATGAGGGACAAGATAAAGTATATTAAGAACATATTAAGAGAGCATAGTAGTTAGGGCATGAAAGGCTTAGAGGGAATGGAAGACTAGGACTTAATCTGAGGTCATCTGAGAGTTAATCCAGCTTTTCCAAGAGTGAAGATATCAGAGTGCTTGCTTGAATAATTAACCAATGCATTTATTTATTATGTTAAAAAGGATGTGCTGATTGAACTGAGTCAAGGAGAGGTTGTTGTTGTTAATTAGTGCTGGGATTGGAAGCCCAATTTGAAGGAATGGGAGAGATGAATTAGTTCCAAGAAAAGTGAAATATTTGTCCTGGGAATTTTGCCATAAGGGGAGGAGGGGAAAATTGGTTAACAGCAGTGGAGGAATATACAGTTATATGAAGACATCTCTTATTTTTAAGATGCATTATATTTGAGCATGTTACTGCATTGATGAGAAAGATCCATACCAATGGGTACCAATATTATGTTGCAATGCAGTTCATGAGACATACTCTTCATGGCATGTTCACTCTAGATGTCTATACATATGAAAAAATATATTTAATAGGTGTTATATAGTGTGGTAGTTTGAGATTATTTTATGAATCCCAAAAAGAGAAAAATTATATTTGTAAACAAATCTGTTTCTCTGAGTTTGATATCCTTTGATTACATTAAATTCAGATGAAGGGTCTATGATTATATTTTCTGTTAAGATTTCTCTAGGGCAGGAG
>JAQZBX010044425.1:10388-21466 GCA_029593785.1 Cabassous unicinctus
TGCTATATTTTCAAATAAAAGGGGCTGAAGAGTCATATGTGGGGAAATTATAAATTATAAAACTGTTACATAGGGGAGCATATATTCCAATGTAAGTCCCAATGACAGGGTGCCAATTTATTGTGGGTAAAAATCAAATTTTTCACAATACAAACAAATATTTGTAAAATGATATATAAATATATATGCATATATGTGCATTTGTTTACATAAATGTTATATTTATATATATATATTTTTTTAAGGTGCTTAGATTACCTAAATTTTACACAGAAATTACAGGGATTCCCATGTTCCCCACCTCCCACACCTCCCATAACTTCCCACATAAACATCTTTCATTATTGTGACACATCACCTGCGATGGATATACACATCCTGGGGCTTTGCCACTAAGCATAGACCACAGTTCACATCATAGACCACACACCCACACAGTTCTGCATGGTATATGCTGATGTAAAATGGCCTATATCCAATGCTGCAATGTCACTCAGGACAACCTCCAAGTCCTGAAAAGCCCCTGTATTACAACTGCCCTTCCTCTCCCTGCCCCAAAAGCATCTAGTGGCCACTGGCTCCACCTCACTGTTATATTTTCTTCCATTGCTTGAATCACAATATGTCTACAACAGAATACCATTAAGTCCACTCTAGTCCATAGCTCTTCCACCAATCCTGAGGAGACTGGGATGGTGATGTACACTCCACCTCCAAGTGAGAGGGGGCTTATATCCCATGGATACAGTGGATGGGATTATCCTGCCTGCAGCTGCAGGCTCTCTCCATTCCTTGGGATGGCCATTGCCCATCATCATTTCCTCACTAAGTGACTTGGGTGAGTCCATCAAGCTGCAGAGTAGGAGTTGTAGCTTCCCTGAGATTCCAGGCACAGCTGGCACATAGGTAAGCCAGAGGTTCCAGTCTCTGGAAGTACACCTACAAGCTATAGCATCACATATAGGTTTGAATAGAAGGGCCTGATGGACCATGTGCAGGGAAGACTTATTTGAGTCCATCTCTGTCACTCTCAGGAGCACAGATTCCAAAGAAGAGCCCACTGATAAGGCATCAATCTCTGGAGCTATCCCCACTTATATAGGACCTGGGTGCCTCCAGAGCTCTCAGGAGTCCCTCTGTGTGGGGTGATATCCACTTTGGTGTTCTATGAGATCCTACTGAGGTGTGTGTAAGTGTTACCTCTGGGATGACCTCCCAACTCTCTTTCAAGTCTCTTAGCCACATGGACTCATTTGTCTTTACATTTTCCCCCTTTTATTCAAGGTCTTTTCCAGCCATGTTGCCAGGTGACACTTGGTATTAATCCATCATTTCCAGGGAGGCTTATCCCTGGGAGTCATGTCCCATGTTGGGGGGAAGGCAATGTGTTCATATGCTGAGTTTGGCTTAGAGAGAGGCCACATTTGAGCAACAAGGAGGCTCTCAGGTGGCAACCGTTAGGCACCCCATAACAGTAGGCTAAGTTTCAATTACTAGAGCAAAGATTTGCAACAACACTGAGGTCTCAGTTCAATGCCTGGGTGGAGTGTATTTATTGTGGCACAAACCAGATCAATGTGAGAGAGCTTCCTGTTTATAAGCTATGAGCATTGTAATTCAAACTTTCTCTCAGACAATTCTCCAGACTTCTCTGGCAGCCCCATCCCTTTTTCTGGAAAGAAAATATTTCCACTCCCCTTAGTGTCCTCAGCAATCTGTCCTTGTTAGTAGAGGAGGATATTGGGAGGGTTGTATATATTTAGCCCCTTGCAGGCTCCAAGCCAAATAATAGTGCAGCCCCACCCAGCCTGCAAGGGTTCTTGGGACAAAGCAGACCAAATTTGCGAGTCAAAAGCTGAGTCAGCCTTAGGTTGTGTCCCTCTTTCTCCCCTTTCCTGGGGCAGCTTCAACAATTAGTCCCAGCTAGAAGAGAAGGATATTGCGAGGGTCAGATTTCTCCAGTCATTCAATGGCTCTTAATGAAAACCACTGTGTGTTCTTACATGGACTGTAAGACCTCCTGGGACCCAGCATACCAAGTTTATGGGTCAGAAGCTGAGTCTGCCTTAGGCTGAGTCTTGCTCACTTCCCTTTTCTGGGGTGGTAGTTCCTTGGAGACCTCTCTGTCTGTAGACACAGGCCCAGAGGCCTGGGAATTATAAAGGGTATTTAGTGTGGAGGATGGTGATGGCAGCAGCAGCCCCTGGTTTTAACTCAAGATTCTGTCATTGTGATTTCCCTTCTTTGTCCCTCTCTCCACTGGGTGGTGTCCAGCTTTTTCTTGCTGTCCTAAACAATAGAAGATTTTTTCTGGGCTGTTTCAGCCTGTCCTGTAGCTATTTTTCTGGAGGAGAAGAGATTCCCATGTCTTACAAGACTACTCTCTTTTGGGAAGTCCTAAATTTATTTTATTTTTAGTTTTGTCTATAGGAATTTTATTTCCTATATTTAAATCAATCATAATTATGTTTTTCTTCTTGATTGTATTTGGCTATTTTATTGGCTTTATTTTTGAAGATGCTTTGGATCACAGAAGGATTACAACTGGGGCATGGGAGGATCATTGGTGTGGGGTGTCAGTGGTGGTGGATACATGAGAGGAAGTTCACCTGGGCATATATATAAGGTATATGTGTTCAAATATTTACAGGGCATTTTCACAGTGGGTAGAGATTCACACAATAACTGAGAGAATATTGAATTCCCATTCTGGAGAGCTCTGTCACATTCTTTAATGAAGCAGCAACTGTACCCCAAGTGCACAGGTATTTAATGATGAAGGAGGATGGTTCATTAATAGGTCCTTGATATTGATTACTATGCTTGTGAACCTTTTCTCTTGAAATTGAAACAGCCTGGTGTTGTAGGGTGCCTAAGAATTACCTCCTGAGTGCTCCCTTGTTGCTCAAATGTGGCCTCTCTCTAAGCCAAACTCAGCATATAAATTCATTACCTAACCCTCAACATGGGACATGATTCTCAGGGATGAGCCTCCCTGTCACTGAGGGATTACTACCAAGCAACAACTAGGAATGCAACTGGAAAAAGGCCTCAAATAAAAGGGGGAAAAGGTAAAGACAAATGAGCTTATATGTCTAAGAGACTTCAAAGTGAGCAGAAAGTCATCCCAGAGGTAATGCTTAGGCATATCTCAGCAGTATCTCATAGACTGACAAAATGGATACTACCCCAAAGATTGGGGCTCCTCAGGGCTCTGGAGACACTCAGGTCCTAGGGTCATTACAGATAGCTCCAGAGTTTGGTATCTTGCAAGTGGGCCTTAATTGGGAGTCTGTGCTCCTGAGTGTGGCAAAGCTTGATTCAGTTATGGCTTCCCTACACATGGCTTAACTGTCCTTTCCATTTAAAACTATTTTTGGTGCTGGAGTTTGAAGGTGTACCTCCAAGAGCCTGGAATCTTAGGGCTCTCCATGTGCCAGCTGGGCCCTGAGCCTCAGTGGAGTTGCAACACCTACTCTCCAGTTCATTGGACTCACCCAGGACAACAAAAAAGGACATGAGGATTGTATGGGACTGAAGTCCCCTCTCAGTTAAAGGAGTGTTGGACATCATCATCCCAGAGTCCTCAGGATTGGAGAATGAATTATGGACCAGAGTGGACTTGCTGGTGTTTTACTATAGATTTATTGTGATTATAGCAATGGAAGAAATTACAACATTGATGTGTTCTGGGGGCAGGGAGAGGGAAAATTGACTGTAATATGGGGGTTTTCTTGGGACTTGGGTGTTGTCCTGAATGACATTGTAATGACAAATAGAGGACATTTTATATCTTCCCTTTACCTGCAGCAGAATTGTGTGGGATATAGTGTAAACTACAATGTGAACTATAATCCATACTTATTGGCAATGCTCCAGGATGCATTTATCAATTGCAATGATTGTGCCACACTAATGAAGGATGTTTATGTGGGAGGGCATGGGAGGTGTGGAGAGTAAGGCATATAGGAATCCCTATATTTTTTTGTGTAACATTTATTTAATATAAGAATCTTTTTAAAAATAAAAAATATATTAAAAATAAACAAAAAATAAAGACACGGTAGTGCTAAATGCCATAAAACTATCTGCTGCTACATTCTGAGAAGGGGTCCATGGCTTTCATCTGACTGAAAAAGGGGTCCATGGAACAACAACAACAAAAAAACCACATTAAGAACCCCAGCTCTAAGCATCTACAAGATCTTGTAGAAGGAAATGTTTTCATGAACTTTGCATGCAAAGCACGAGAAACCAAAGAACAAAATAGATAAATGGGTCCTCTACAAAATTAAAAACTTCTGCAATTCAAAGGAGTTTAAGAAACTGAAAAGGAAGCCTGTACAATGGGAGAAAATATTTGGTAACTATCTGTCCAATAGAGGCCTAATATTCAGCATATATAAAGAAATACTACATATCAAAAACAAAAAGACAAACAACTCATTTTTAAAAACTGGCCAATGATTTGAATATACACTTTTTCAAAGAACAAAGTTATCACAGTAATGGAAATTACTAATGATAAGGAAATCTATGCATGTGTGTGGGGTTATGTGGGAACTCTGTTCATTCTACATGGTTTTTCTGTAAACCATAACAGCTAGAATTAAAAATAAAATTGCTGCCTAGGACAAAGAAAAACACTATATACTGATAAATTGGTCAATTAAAGACAAAGTCAACAAGTACATATATATATGTTGTGTGTGTGTGTGTGTATATATATATATATATATACACACACATATACATACATACAGCAAACCTCCAAAATACATGAAGCAAATGTTGAAAAATTGAAGGGAGAAGAGATAGTGGTAACATTTCTAAAAGGAGAAGTCAATACACCACCTTCAGGAAAGGATTGACCCTTTAGACAGAAAATCTATAAAGAAAGGGAGGAATATAAAATGTTAATGATAAGGGAAACAACTGGGAGACCTATGGAAATTCTCTAGTTTCTGCAAGAAGTTTTCAGCAAACCAACTGCTCTAATAGTAACATGAATAAAATGAAAACATCTACTAAATTCATGGTAAAATTTATTTCAAGAGAAGAATAAACTTTAGAAACATTGTCTCCTACACAGGAGCTTGAGAACTTCCCAAAAACTTAACCATGATTCTGAGAAGATTAGAGATATTAATAAATCTGGTTTATTTTAGAATTGCAAATCATTCTGTGAGCAAATATTTTCCAGTTGAACCCTAATTGATGATACATACCTAAGAGAATAAAAATGTATTACAATAAAAAGAGAGAGAGTGTGTGTGTGTAAGGCCAGGTTAGATTTAATATAATCCATGATAAGAAATACCCCATAGAGGAAGAAACATTTAAATGTTACTAATAATTCTGACATCATTGACATCAATGATGACATAATTCTTATTTGTGTATTACAGCCCTAACTGTTGGACCCAATAATCTGTAAGAATGACATAAATTATTGGTTTAGGGATTTTATTTTCATTTAAGCCATATTTAGTTCTAGATTATCAAATTCCTATTTGGGAATTCTTCACATCTTATTTGAATGAATTACTGCAGGTGACAATAGGCCAACCCCTAATTTTATGCCACAAGAAAATCAAAGTCTTTTTCAACATTCCCCCTGAGAAAATATTGTGGACCCAGATGGACTCATTTAATTAATGATTATGCATGAGTATGCACAAAAGAAAAATGATGTAGCTGTCCTGCAGTCCTGTGTTAATTAAAAACAGGTGTTTATTTTCTATGAAAAAACTTACAGAATCCTGATCATCACATCATTCTTTTCATAGGCATCAGTGCAAGCAAGCAAAAGGTGAAGGGGGGAGTGGAGGGAGTCACACAGAGAGAAGGAAAATGAGAAAAATGTCTAGAAGGACATTACAATTCATGTGCAAGTTCATTAGAGCCTTCTCTGCTCACTCAGAAGAATGGATTCCTGCTGTTTTTAAGTCTACCCAGAACATGGCTAGTACAGCCCTTATGCTAGGGCTTAACCTCTCTCAATAAATTGCAATTAATTACAACCAGTCAGAGGCAGACTTATGAGAGGTGAATTAAACTCCTATTCAATCCTAATGAGATTACTAGGAAAACCCCCTTGATTGCCAAAGGTCCTCCTGAGATCTCAGTCAGCCAAGGTTTGAAGAAGAAATGACCACAAAAATGAGAAACTACACCACAATGATGAGACAGTTTAACCAATCCCATGTGACAAGAGATAGATCCATGCTTACCCAGGATGAAAATCCTTTTCAAGGAGTGCTAATTAACCTGCATGCCCTCAGTTTCAAAATGGCTCCTGGAAGAGGGGGATGAAACCAGTAGGAACAGGCTCCATGGGTTCCTTGCATGTCCAGAGAAATCTGACCACCTGGTGGTGCTGGTTGTCCAGCATTGCGATTTGGCTCACTGCATCTGCTACACCGTGTGGATCCTCAGAGTGTGTGGCTTGAATATATACACTGCCCATTATTTTGGGGCCATCTGGGCAGGTAGGCAGGTGGGAGGAAATCTTTAGAATAGAATTCTCCTAAATTAACTAGCAGGCTGAATAGAATATCACAATGAAATAAAATGGATTTCTTCCTAGTAATAAGGTCATGAAGCTCTAATTCTGTTTAGAGGTAATGGTCCAATGTAGATGTATTATTAATAAACCAGGAGTCAAATTGATGATTAAGGGGGTAAAGTAGTAAACACATGAGAAGCCATGAAAAACAGACAATATCCACACTTAAGTGTTACATGTTGATAATGGTTGATGATGGAAAATGTGTGCCAAATATATGCTCTGGACTGTGCTTAGTGGTCATAGTCTGATGATATTATCTCATAATCTGTAACAAAGCTTCCATCACCATGTGGTGTGTTGATTGAAAGCTGTTGTATGTGGAGTCTTACAATATGCATGTTTTTTTTCCAAGTCCACCTTCTATAATAAAAATATACTTTGAAAAATAATAATAGTGTGGGTTGGAGAAAATTACATTAAATGTGTGATATGGACTTTACTCAGGAAAAAGCTGTTGATGATATTTTTTCATGCACATATTTGGTGCCTTTCAAATAGAAAAACTATTTTTAAAATACTTGGCAAAACATAAACTTTGAAAATGACTCTTAAATATCTAATATCATTTGAATAAAAATGTTTTTTTGAAGAATGACTGCATTATTCCAAAGATGAGTACACACTACATGAAAATGTAAGGCATTTTTTTTATCTCTTTAGAAAAGTACAATCCTGAAACATGAGAGGCCTCAATGATTTCATTTACTGGTGAAGGCAGATGCTACAAAAATTTCTGTACAATTTTAAAAAATTAATTACATAATGCTAAGTACACTTACTGGGAGAATAATGATAAGCTTGATCCAAATGTTTTTCTCTAATTTTTAACCTTTGAATAAGCTCACTTTTGATTAATTGAGAGGAGATCTTTGTGAATTATTTTATGAACCTGTCCTCTAATGGTAGCAAACTCCAGTTTTTCTTTCACAGAAAGCATCTCTGATTAGACTCATAATTCTTTGAGATTTTTCTCATGTATAGAGGAGCTATGAGGTGGTTACCCATATGTAAATAAGTGCTCTTAGGTCACATTCTACCTCTTTGAAAGTATTTGAAATAAAATGAAAGTTATTCTTACTGTAAAAAGCAAGGTTGTCAGCTCACAGAAAATCTCCCTCACAACAAAATCGTGCACATTCCCCAACCTCCAACTCTTCTCCAATGGCATCCAGATGTCCCTGTCCACCACCAAGAGGAAAAAAAATCTATAAGCTGAACAAGGACACAAAACCCAATTTAAACATTCCTCAGCTGTCATGCAGAGTGACTCATAAGGGTTCAGGGATACATGGTCCAGTCCAAGGGTACAGCCATCCATCTCAAGGCAACCATGAGCACATCCCCCAAATTTGAAGAGCAACAAATGGAAGACCTGAATAGAGAAATAGGCAAATGTAAAACTTTCATGCGTGGTTATCAACACCCTCTGTTTGTAAAGATATTTTTTATTGAAGCTTCCAAATCTTACCTAAATGTACAGCAAAATTATGTGTAGAGTAAATGCTGGGAACTTTCAAAATAAACATGTGTAACATCATACAGGTATCCCCTACATCAGCCTCCACCAACTCCTGGCTTTGTGGTGATACAATTGTTAAAAACTAGGCAAGAGCATCATGAAAATATTACTGCTAAATGTAGACCCTATCTCACATTGGGTGTATTTCCCCAACCCTCCCAATTTTTTCTACAAATTGTTTTAATAGAGACAATAATAAAGAATTCAACTGAGGCAAAATGTACAATCCATGATATTTGCTATAAACACAGAGCTTTGTGTTCATCACTTCAATCATTATTAAAGCATTTTCATTATTTCAATAATAATAAGAAACAAAAAAAACACAGCCACAAAAACTCACACATAAATGCCTCCCCTCACGATCTTGCCGTTTCCCCTGCTGTACACATTAGCTATCTCTGGCTATTCTTGCAGTAATATTTATTAGATTTTAAAATCATTTTATTGAGATATATTCCCATACCATATGGTCTAGCCAAAACCTTAAAGGAATGTTCTTTTTTAAAGCAGTTAACAAGACCTTTAATATAAAATTGTAAAATGAAAGAGAAACGAGTTTGAAAGAAATTACAAATTTTAGAAGAGAGTGTAAGGGATCATCCAGTAATCCTGGAGCACCATGGGACTGTCCTACCATGGCCACCAGTTCCCTCATGTCCCTTGGCTGGCAAGCAGCTCTCCTTGGCCCAGGGATGGCAGCCAGCAGCTCTGCCTGGCAGCAGCAGAGCAGGAGACTGCTGATGGGATTGCTTATGCTGTAGTGGGATGGGAAACATGGCAGATGCTGGTAAGGAGTGCTCAGAAGGTGTGACTTCTAAAGGATATCCCTGGGGTGGACCAGATATGGACACACCACTGGGTGCCCAGACTCCTGGTGTATATGTTGAGATGAAGGGTTCCTTTAGCCCCCTGGAATCCTACCGAGTTCCTGGCAGAACCATGGTCAACACTGTTGACAGCACCCACAACTTCCTTTCCCTAAATTCACCCAAGAAACCAACTTTGGAGCTGTGCCACAGAGCCTTGCATGCATTAGGGTCATGGGGATCTGTCATGAACCTCAGACAACAAAACCCTCCTACAAGAACATCGTTGGGGTCTCCACCCAAAGCCCACTCCTCTAGTGGAACCAAGTGAGTGGCATTTCCCAGGCAGTACTGTGGCTCCTTTGTGGCAGCTGTTGGCTTGCTATGCTCCCCATGGAAAAGGTCCTAGACTTGCAGGAGCACAGACTACTCCATAATGTGCCAGAGTGTGCATGAAAATGGATCTGCCAGTCTTGACTGGGTGTTAAAACATTCCATGGGGAAATGGAAACTGGAACCTTGGGAATCTGGATGCTCTTCTACACCTGTTGGAACGGACATATGTTATAAAATCAAGAATAACACACATTCTTTGTGGGAGACACGGAAAGAAATTAAAGAGAAAGTGGCAGAAGGAATATTCATAGAAATAATGGCAGGAAAACTCTCAGATGTAATGAAAGCCCTGTATATGCACAAGCAACAAACCCAAAGAACACCATGCAGGGTAAAATCATAGAACACCATGCCCAGGCACATAGGAAATGCACAGTAAAATGCTATGGGCAGTGAGAGTGTTCTGACAGCTGCAAGAGTAAAGCAACATGTTTTGTTCAAGTGAGTCCCAAAAAGATCAAGCAACAATTTGCCACAAAAATCATGAAGACAAAATCAAGAAGTCAAAAAGGCAAATTAAGATGAAATGTTTCAAGTGTAGACTGAAAACAAGTCTTTTCTAAAAATATTCTATCTAGTGAGACAGGCTTTGGGAAATGAATGGAAGATTAATATGCATCCCCATAATAAAACAAAGAAACAAACAAAAAATCCTGCCTAATCTTCCACCACTTGTGCAGTCCTACAAACAATTTTAAGCATGTTCTTCAGACATAAATGAAAGGACATTCAAAAGTGGGTCAAATTACATAAAAATTTAAGTTCTCTGGGAATGTCCTCCTGTTTTATAATTATAAATACCAGTAATAATGTATTGAGTTCTTGGTATGTACTCCATATTTTAAAATTTCTAAAATTCAAGTGCATAAAATAAGAATAATCTATGTTTGGGGATATACAATGTATGAAGACCTAATAAGTAACAATTACAACAAGAAGAGGGGTTACAGAAGTGAATGGGAAGAGTAAATGTGTATATAGACTACAGTTAACACTATAATAATAACAATCTTGGTTTATCAATTCTAACAAAGTTACCACAATTCTAACAACGTTCTTATTAGTGATAAGGATATCGATGCATGGGCAGGGTATACAGAAACTCTGTTCATTCTACATGATTTTTCTGTAAACCATAACAGACATATTTAAAAATAAAGCTGCTGTGTAGGACAAAGGAAAACACTATATAATGAGAAAGGGGTCAATTAAAGACAAAGTCAACCATTAAATATAAATATATGAGCAATATACATATATATGTGTATATATATAAATACGCACACACACACACACATACACATATGTATACAGCAAAGCTGCAAAATATATGAAGCAAATGTTGAAAAATTGAAGGGAGAATTGATAGTAGGACATTAGTAATAGGAGAATTCAATACACCACATTCAATAATGGATTGACCCTTTAGAAGAATATCACAGTAATATAAAATGTTAATGATAAGGGAAACAACTGGGGGATCTATGGAAATTCTCTAGTTTCTGAAAGAAGTTTTCAGCAAACCAACTGCTCTAATAGTAACATGAATAAAATGAAAATATCTACCAAATTCATGGTAAAATTTGTTTCAAGAGAAAAATAAACTTTAGAAACATTGTCTAAACACAGGAGCTTGAGAACTTTCCAAAAACTTAACCATTATTAATAAATGTGGTTTATTTTAGAATTTTAAATCATTCTGTGAACAAATATTTTCAGGTTGAACCTTACTTAATGATACATACCTAACAGAATAATAATGTATTACAAAAAAAAAAAAAAA
>JAQZBX010044426.1:0-21356 GCA_029593785.1 Cabassous unicinctus
AATAAATCAATCTTTCAAAAAAAAAAAGATATTTGTATTCTTGGAAGGAAAATCATCATAACACTAATTTCTCCTTAAATAATTCATAATTTATTTGTATAAATACACTCATCTAAGAAAATATACTCATCTCTCTCCTGAACTGGATAAATTCATATGTACAGATAATATGCTAAAGATAATTGAACAAGAATAGTCAGTAAAACTGAAAATAAGAATAGTAAAAAGAGAACTATAGGAAGATATTTAAACATATTATAAATATTTTATAATTAAAATCATTTGGTATTGGTACATGAGTACCAATACAGAAAACAAAGTACAGGAAGCAAAAGAAATATCTATTGGGATTTAAAATTTGTTAAACTGACATTCAGATTAGATAAAAATGGGTTTTAAATAAATAGTGTGAAAATTGGTAGTC
Source organism: Cabassous unicinctus (assembly GCA_029593785.1). Classification (NCBI taxonomy): domain Eukaryota; kingdom Metazoa; phylum Chordata; class Mammalia; order Cingulata; family Chlamyphoridae; genus Cabassous; species Cabassous unicinctus. The sequence goes on from JAQZBX010044426.1 coordinate 425, forward strand.
ACTGAAAAAAGACTGGTATACTATATACCAGGATGAACTTCAAAGGGATCAAGTATTTAAATATAAACAATGTAAGGATATTAGGCTACAATAAAACAAAGCTGAATATGGCTGAATTCCCTCAAAGTACTGGAATGGAAATGGCTATTTTAACTATTATTCAAAGTAAAAAGCTATAGTAAAAAAAAAAATAAATTTAACTGTATTAAAAATCAAACAAAAATGACTGCCTAGTACAAATCACCATTGAAGACAAATGACAAGCATGCTGAGGAAAGCATAAGCAAACTTAAAGATAAGTAACAATTACTGTAAAATGTCTAGATTGCAGACAATGGGCTATTCTCTCACACATGCAATGAAGGATAATTGAAAAAGAAAATGTCCCCAAACCCAATTTAAAAAATGGGCAAAGAACATGAAAATAAAGTTCACAGAAAATATACATATGTTTCTTAAACATATGAAGTTGCTCCAGCTCATTCATAACACAGGAATGTATATAAAAACTACAAACAAGGGAAGCAGATGTGGCTCAAGCAATTGAGCTCCTGCCTACCACGTGGGAGGTCCCAGGTTTAGTTCCTGGGACCTCCTGGAGAAGGCGAGCTGGCACAAGAGGCAGGCATGGTGAGTTGACGCAACAAGATGACTCAATAAAGAGAAATGAAGAAAGACAATGAGAGACACAACAAACCAGGGAGCTGAGATGGCTCAAGCAATTGAGTGTCTCTCTCCCACATGGGAGGTCCCAAGTTGGGTTCCCAGTACCTCCTAAAGAGAAGACAAGCAGATAGCAAGCGCAAACAACGAGGGGAGGGGGAATAAATGAAATAAATCTTAATAAAAATAAAAAAAAACTACAAACAAGATGCCATTTTCATCTTAGATTGGCAAAAATCCCAAAGAGGTGGCAAAATATAGGCTCTTTAGCACAGGTTGTTTATTCCTATGCAGCCACGAAGACCCTATATCATGCTTACCAGCCAACCATAAATGTGATAGGTGGTCCTAGTAGTATAATTTATTGACACTCAAGAAGGCAGTGTATCCCTCTTTTAACTTTATCAAAAATATACAGAACAAATTAAATATGAAACGTCATCAAATATACAATGTAGCCGCCAACATTTGTACCCCAAATAAATACCCTTTATAAAAGCCAACAGATTTCTGATACTTTATATCAGCACCCCTTTGGCAGCCTAATACAAATGATAAACGTCATTTCATTGAGGTTTATAAGACAATGTGAACTTTAAGTTACTGAAGTATATTTATTAATAATAAAAGCATCAAGATTAAACCTTTAACAAAGGCAATGGAAATGCCCCCAAAAATCAACTTATTAGTAACAGAGGTAAAATCTTTCCACGGCAAGAAAAAGAAGTATAGCAAAAAGTAGATTAATCAGATGACATCAGCAACATGATGGGTAAGACATTCATGGTGAACACCCCACTACTGTAACATTGAAAAAACAGACAGAATCTGTCAAAACCAACTCTCCCAGAACTCTGGAAAACAATCAAGGGTAAAAAGCTAAGCAAATGATGAATCAGAAAAAGGAAAACCTAAAATTGGTAGGAAAGCTGCAGGACTCTTACTTGCCTTAACCCCTCCCCCCGCTTGGCACGGCAGTCTGTGGAACCAATGGTGGCTTGGTGCCCCACATTGCCAGTGTAGTGATTTACATCCCAATGAGGGTCCCTGGTGTCTGATTATTAGCACACCTAATGTGCAAATTCAGCATGTTTGTATCTCCATTCCAGCCTGCTCCTTGAAAAAATGACTCAATTTGTTCAATTAAGCCCAGAAATCCCCTGGGGTAGTGGTGTAAACAGTGGCATGCAGTTGAGCAAACCACAGCTGCCTGGGGCAAAAAAACTGTAGTTGAGACAAAAAGTATAGCATACCTTTGGTCTGGGAGGAAAAGCTAGGAAGGAAATCTCTTTTTTTGGAGGGGAATTTTTGAAAGCTACCATGCATGCCCAAGGCAAGATGCATGCTCACAAAGACGTGAGAAGAACCTAACTGTTCACTGCAGTCTAATCCAGTATAAATTGGGATAAGCATTGAAGGAGAGCCCAACACAAAGCCAATCTACAATACAGACTTAAGACAATCAAAAAAAAAAAAAAATATTTAACCCCAGCAATACCTGAGGAAGCAAGAGAATCTGACTTCCAGAGTTAACACATCAAAAAGCTCAAATGTCCAGACTATAACAAAAATACTCACATTGGAAATACTAATCAAAGACTTAGTCACTCTGGTAAGTTCAATGAGCAAAAAGAAAACATGGACCAAAAAACTAAAGAAAACCAGGAAAACAATGCATGAACTTAAGGAGGAATTAGAAATTCTGAAAAGGAACCAAACAGAAATTAAAAGCACAATATCAAAATAAAAAATTCACCCGAGGAATTCAACAGATTTGAACAGGCAGAAGAAAAGAATTGGCAAACTTGAAGACAGGATAATGGAAATTATTCAAAGGAGAAGAAAAAAGAATGAAAAGTTAGCAGAGCCTAAGGGATCTAGAAGTCAACATGAACTGTATTAACATAGGCATTATGAGAATCACAGAAGGAAAAAAGAGCAGATAGAATATCTATAGAAATAATGGCCAAAAACTTTCCAAGTTTGACAAAGATATGAATGTAAATATCAAAGAAGTTCAACAACTCCAAATATAATAAATTCAAAGAGACACATTAGAGCCAAACTTTTGAAGACCAAAGACAAAAGAGACTCCTAAAAGCAGCAAGAGAGAAACAACACATCACATATAAGGGATCCTCAATTAGATCAGATGTCAATTTCTCATCAGAAACCATAAAGGCCAGAAAGCGGTTGAGAGGACATATTTAAAGTGCTCAAAGAAAAAAAATTGAAAAGCTAGAATTCTATATCCAGAAAACTGTCCTTCAAAAATGTGGGAGAAATCAAAATATCCTCTTAGAAACAAAACCTGAGTAACTTGAAACCATATGAAGAAAGAAATCATGATAAAGGTTAACATCAGAAAATAGAAATATCAGTGTTGTTATATTCTTGATATGTAAGTCTACTTTTTATTTCCTATATGATCTAAATACAAATGCAAAAACAATATTTCTATGTCATTTGGCACCCAAAGTATAAAGATGTCATGTGACTACAACATAAAGATGAGGTCCAAGTGGTATAGGAGCAAACATTATATGATACTAAAGCTAAGCAGGTATCAATTCAGACTAGATGGATGTAGATTTAGGATGTTAAATTTAAATCCTAAGGTAACCTCAAAGAAAATAACCAAGGAATATGCAGAAAAGGAAAATCAAGCTGCTTCACTAAAGAAGATCAACTACACACAAAAGACAACAATGGGGAAAATGAGGGACAAAAAAGGCATAAAACATGCAAAATAAACAAATGGCAAAATGACTGAAGTAAATCCTGCCTTATCAGTATTTTCTTTCAATGTAAATGGCTTATACTCTCCAATCAAAACACAGAGATTGGCAGAAAGAATTTTTTTTAAAAAAAGCATGAAATAACGATATTCTATTCACAGGAGACACATCTTAGACTCAATACACAAATAAGATGAAACTGAAAGGAAGGAAAAAAATAATCCATGCCAACAGTTACAAAAAGAGAGCAAAGGCGGGGGCAGCTATTCTAACATCAGATAAAACAGACTAAGACAAAAACTGCTAGATGACACAAAGAAGGACACTATACATTAATAAAAGGTCCAATCCACTAAGAAGATGCAACAATTATAAAAATATATGCACCTAATAACAGAGGCCCAAAATATAAGAAGCAAACAATAACAGAATTAAAGGGAGACAGTGCTACAATAATAGTTGGAGACCTCAATAACTCACTTTCAAAACTGGATACAGCATCTAGACAGAAGATAAATAATGAAACTGAAGATGTGAACAATTCTATAAACCAACTAGACCTAACAGACAAATACAGAACAATCCACCCAACAACAGAATACGCATTCCTCTCAAGTTCACGTGGATCATTTTCCAGGATAGACTATATGTTAAGTAACAGAACAAGTCTCCTTAAATTTTAAAAGACTGAAAGCATTCAAAGCATCTTCTCCAACCACACAAATTGAAGCTAAAAATCAGTAACAGAAGCTAAACTGTAAAATTCACAAATATGTGAAAGTTAAGCAACATACTCAAACATCCAATGGGTCAAATTAGAAATCACAAAGGAAATCAAAATTCTTAGAGACAAAGGAAAATGAAAACAGCATACTAAAAATTTATGAGACATAGCAAAGCCAGTGCTTGGGGGGAACTTAATAGCTGTAAACACCTATATTAAAATATTTAAGGTCTCAAATCAATAACAACTTCACATCTTTAGGAACTAGAAAAAGAAGCACAAACTTAACCAAAAGTTAGCAGAAAGAAAGAAACAGTAAAGATTAAAAAACAGATAAATTCAATAGATAATAGGAAAAACAATAGAGAAAATAAAAGTAAAGTTGGTTCTTTGAAAAGAACAATACCCAACCTCAGGTAGTTTCTTCACACACATCCCCTAATCAGTACTCTTGTGAATACTTGAGGGGGAACCCTCTACAAATCTCCAGGGTTCACTATGTAGCTCTCTCCTTTCTGGTATTCTGTCCAATGAAGTCTAGCTGCCTAGCCTTTCCTGGACTAAGCACCTTCTCCTGAACAAAGTGAACCTGACAGGATCTGTCTCAGTTCTTCCTCCTGTATTGGAGCCTGGAAACTCTCTCAAGGTGATAAGTTGGGGCAATTGTAGAGCTCACTTGTTTGCTTCCCGTTCTTGGAATTGCTTTTTATTTGTTGCCTGATGTCCAATGTCTAGAAAGTTTTGTCTGGTGTTGCTTTTGTGTGTTTTTATAGTTGTTTAAAAAGAAAGGGTAAAACCTGTCTCTGTTACTCCATTTTGGCTGGAAGAAAACATCCCTTATCAACAGATTTTAATGCAACAGAGTAAAAAAAAGTCTACTGATACTATTCCAGATTCCATATTCCAACTAACATTTAACAAACTACCACTTAGTCTTTTTGGTATAACATAAAATATGATTAAGTTACAAAAATAATCCTCCTTGACAAAAAGTAGATTATTGGTTGCCAGGGGATAAGGGTGGGGGTGGGGAGTGACTGCTAATGAGTACAGGGTTTCTTTGTGGTGTCATAAAAATGTTCTGAATGTTGGTGACGGTTGAGCAATTCTATGAATATGCTAAACACCACTGAATTGTATACTTTTACATATTCTTCAACCAAAACAACTTACCAAAGCAGATTGAATGCTGAAGTAGATATGAGAATCAGATGTCTTCTTTTAAGTCAGACATTAAAGAGATTTGTGAAAATGCAAAGCAATAATAGTCTTCTATTGTGGTGATGAATGCACAACATTGTGATTATACTAAAAGCCACTGATTATACACTTTGGAAAGACTGTATGCTATGTGAATATATCTCAATAAAACTGCTTCAAAAAAATAATAATCTTCTAACAATGTATTTCTTTTGTTTTGGAAAAAGTTATTTTTCATTAAAAAGTTAATGTTTATTGTTATTTTAAAGTGAATTAATAAAATACATATATTTTTTATATTCTCAGTTTTCTAATTCAGAAAATATCAACAAATATAACCAACATTTTAAAAAACTCTTTGGGGTCCTGAGGCCAAAGGGTTTCAGAACTGATGGTCTATGCTATCATTATTATTCCAGGGATTCCATACAAGTGTGCATCAAAATAGATAAAATACAGTAATTAAAAGAAGTAACAAATCTAGAAAAATTGCCAAGAGAGAATATATGTAAGTATACATCAAAGTTTGTTATTTAATTATGTGTCTTACTTGGAAGTTTCAGGTAAGCCAGCTGAGAGTTCTAGAAACACAGATAAGTAGTAACCACGTACAACACCATTTCCATCCTAAAAAAGAATAAATTAAACAAATATAAATTCCAGATAATAGAAAGTTAAAATGTAAAAAATTAAGCCACAATAAAACAAAAAAGATACAGATTAATATCTGAGCCATGGACTTCCAAGCTTACAAGCAATAAAGAAATAATAAAAAGACCAATAATAAAACAAACTAAACTTTTGTACCAAATACCCATGAAAACATTATGGCATACAATCTAAGAAAAATATAAACAACTATGAAAAGGATTAATAGTTTTAACATATAGAGAACCCTTACAAGTTCCTCATAACGAAAAAGGTAAACTCCAAAGGAAAAATACAAATAAACATTCACTTTCATTAGCAATCAGTGAAACAGGGGGGCAGGTGTAGTTCAGTGGTTGAGCACCTGCTTCACATATACGAGGTCCCAGGTTCAATTCCCAGGACAAAAAAAAAAAAAAATTAGTGAAACAAAATACACAATTTTAAGACCAAAAAAGTGGTAAGTCAGAAAAAGGAAACACTTGAAGTTAAGAGAAATGAAATATAATTTCAACTATGCTTATATGACAGGATTTTACCTAAGATTCCTTCTGGGAGGTAAGAAATAGTTTAAATCTGCAATCCAGAGATTTTTACAAAGATAATTTCTCTACTCTGTATTTCCTCAGTCATTTGTTCATGCCTTTATTTTTAAAAAGGATCACATTTATTATAACCTATATATTTAAATATCTGTTTCCCCAACTGGATAATAAATGCCAAGGGCAGGGACCCTATTATTCATCTGCACTATCTATAGTCATAGGACTATAAAGAAGTACAAGTACTTATTAATCCCTTCAACCCTGGATTTCTAGTACAAATTGCTCCTAAAGGATCTGAGTCAACTTTCAGAGCCTGACATATGGTAAGCACTCAATAAACACTAATGAATAAATACATCATCCAACAAATGCAAAAAATCAAGACACAAAGATTATACATTATATAATTCTGTTTATAAGAAATTCTAGAAAAGGCAAGCCTATACAGACAAAAACAGATGAGTGGTTGCAGGGGGCAAAGAAAGGGAGAAGAAAGGGATTAACTGCAAAGGGGTGAGGAAAATCATGATTGTGATGATTACAGGGCTGTACACATTTGTCGAAGCTAACCAAAATTAGTGAATTTTATTGAATGTAAATCATATCTCAAAACTGATTCAAAAAAATGAATCAACATTCTTGTTCAAATACTTGCTTTTTATTCCTCCCTCTTTTTAATTATTTTCCTAGAACAATTTCCCTGGACAATGAAAAAGACAATGAAAATTGTTTGGATCCCAAACTTTATCAGTTAATAATATTAGAAATTTCCTTTGGCAATAATTTTTATCACAATTTTAAAGGAAAAGCTTTACAATAGTCTTATTTGCATGCCAGATGCACCTATAACAAAATCCAAGCTTTCAAAAGAGAGCAGATAGAAGTTAACAAGGAATATGAGGAGGGGAAGTTGGTATGAGGTAATGAAAAACTTTTGGTAATGGATAGTGGTGACAGTAGTATAACATTGTGAATGTAATTAATACCACTGAAATGTACACTTAAAATGGAAAATTTCAAAGTATACATATGTTACCACAATAAAAATTTTTAAAAACTGGCTTTAAGACTTTTAAAAAGGCAGAAAACACTAGGAAGATTGCACCAATGACAGCATAACTTTTGCATTTCTCCAAATCCGAACAGTAATCAAAACAAAACAAAACAAAACAAAAAAAAACAGACAACAAAACTAAAGGCCCCCAAACAACATAACAAGAAAAACAGACAATTTATGTCCACAATTCCTAAAATAAAAGCAGGTACATACAAGACACAAAGACTTACATAATATCCACCAGAGTGTGAGAAAAGAATGGGAAGCAACAGGACATCTAATATGCCAGAGATGAGGAGAAACTTAAAAAAACAAGAGATATTCCCTGAAAAACATCATGAAGGAAATGTGAGAAAAAAAGCTAAAACTGGAAAAAGCAATTCAATTTCATACAAGCTGACTATAAGGGTGCCTAATAAAAGAAGGTCGGGAAAAACTAAGGCAGTCTAGACACTATGAACTCTTGAAAAAGAATTGCCAGGGCCTTCCAGGACAGGCACTCATACTGCAAGGAAAGTGGTAGGCACAAAATAAAAGATGAACAGCACAGAAACAATAGAGAAGAAGGAAAGAGAAGGTCTAGATCAAAGTGGAGGATCGGAATGAATCTAGGAAATCTTGTAGAAAGCAAGTCATCATATTTTTGGCTGCCATATACACTGAAGTTTTAAAAAGAAAGATGTTCTGAATAACCTCCTCTTAAATGTTTGAGAAAACTAATTTCATAGAAAATAAGCATCAAAAAAGTATGAAGATCATATACGAACTACTCCAAATTAGCTGGCTTTTTAAAAAAAGCACAAAGTCAAATTCTACAAAAAGTTATTTTAAGAAAAAGAGAATAAAAAGCATAACATCCTTGCAAACAATGGAAACATTCAAGAAAAGCATATTCACAGAATAGATAAAATTCATTAACTTTTTATTTCAAAACAACCTAAAAGATGGAAAGCAAATATTATAAGACATAAAAGAATAACATAAATCAGAATCAGAAAAGCTCAGAAAGCACGTGGTAGAACTAGAAAAGAAGTAGAAAAAGATATCTAAGAAATAAAGATTGAACTAGAAAGAACAAAAGAGCAAATAAACATAACAGACTATACCATAAGAAGAGAGAATAAAGGAAAACTTTAAAAATCAAAAAGAAATGCAGAGCTAAAATGATTAGAGAGAAAGTGGTAAATATTGAAGATTAAGAAGATTCAAAATACAGATAATACAAGTCCCTTAGAAAGAAAACCAAAGAAGGGAACTGTGGGAAAGAATCCTTGAGACATGGGATTTGGCTCAGAGTACAAAGACAGAGTGTCTCAAACGCCAGAGACTTGCTCAAGAGGAAAACCTTGGGAGCACTGTCTGGACTCTTGGTGACGCCAAGTCTCAAGGATAAGATATAGATAGATTAGAGATTAGAGAAACAGAACTTGTAAGCAAAGTACTCCCGCTCAGATTCCAAGAATAGTTAATCAGTGACTGCTTTTCTGCACGTAACAGGAACTTTGCTCTGCTAATAAAAGCGCTGGGTTGTCTGTGCTTCGGGGCTAGACAGTGGAGTTCTGCTAGCCCCCTGACCCCAGCTTTCTCTTAAACTCTTTGTCTTGTCTTTCTTATATCGCAGTACTCTTCACCGAGACACCCACTTTACAGCAACAGGGAACAAAACAAATACTAAAAGTTATAATTCAGGAAAACTTCCAATTAAAAAAATCTGAAACTACATACTGACCCAGAATGACCAAAATATATGGAAGTAAATTACAGTTATCCCTTCCACATCGCAACTTCCCCATCCTGGTTTCAATATATCAGAGGTCAGCATAAGAAAGTAAATGGGAGAGAAGAGGATGTGGCTCAAGAGATTGGGCTCCCATCTACCATATGGGAGGTCCAGGGCTCGATTCCCAGTGCCTCCTGGTGAAAGGCAAGCTGGTCTGCGCAGAGAGCTGGCGCAGCAAGATGACACCGCAAAAAGAGACACAGAAGAGAGACAATGAGAGACACAGCAGACCAGGGAGCTGAGGTGGCACAAGAGATTGAGCAGGCTCTCTCCACCCTGGAAGGTCCCAGGATCGGTTCCCAGTGTCGCCTAAAGAGGAGAGAAGCAGACACAGAAGAATACACAGAGAGCAGAGAGCGAGCGCAAAAACAACGGGGGGTGGGGGAGGTGTGTGTAAATAAATAAATTAATCTTTAAAAAAAAATAAATAAGGAAGTAAATGGGAATTTGGGGGGAGTTTCGTGGAAGCCGCAGATGACATACAAAGGCTAGCTGTTTACAATAAGGTACTGTAAACACCCCATAAAAGAAAAAGAAAAAATTCAGACTTCCTTGATATGAAGGGAGGGCCAAAAAAAAACTTACGCAGATTTTCCAGATCATGAGGGTGCCATATCTCTAACCCCCGTGATGTGGAAGGGATAATTGTATTAGACAGCATGAGAAAAAGATTATTTAGGAATCCAGACAAAATCAGCAATGACTTTTAAGGAAATAAAATTAATTTATAATCAGATTAAGAAAATGGAGCAACATATTTAAGATATTAAATGAAAGAAAACATGAGCAAAACTGGCTTTCAAATATAAAGAACACACACTGCTTTCAACGTGCAAGACTCAGGGAATAGTTTCCAGGAGTCCTAGCAGAATCTACCTGAGAAAGAGCTTTGAGGGACAACTGAACTATGTAGAGAGACACATACATAAGTACTGGTGGTATATATAGAGTATTACAACTATAAAACAAATGGGGGGGCAGTGGAGAGAGTATATACAAAAATGTTTAAACTGTTCTCAGTAATCATACTGATGGTAGAATCAGTGTTCCTATTCTGAGATTGTTGTATATGTAAGGTGAAATAAATTAAACGAGTAATTATGAGATATTCTAATTCTATAATTTCCTATGACTTTAAGAGGTAGGATTCTTGGAGTGAATGAAGAGATACAGATGTAACATAGAAGACATTAAGAAGTAAATCCAATAGTCCTAAATTTAAATGAAAAATGTCAGCATTAACTCATGAGTTATTAAATACTACATACATTTAAACATACAGGTGCCCACCCTCACACATGTACCTTATGTATGTGCTGACTTCCTAGCTCTGTTTGCTGAAGAGGCCTAGAAAGTCACCAACCTGGTACCAATAAGGATCCCTAGTGCCCAGTATGGTATTGAAACACAATTTCCTACTAACGGGAATCAGGACTCCTTGGACAAAATTGCTGATTCCAGGTCTAGGGTAGGGAATGTATAAGATGAACCTGGAAGATCTCGTCATACAAGAGGGCATGAAGGCTAACAAAAACTACCAGAAGCAAGCAAAAGGACTCAGGAGCCTTCTCCTGTAGGAGAAATTCCTACAGGCCATTAAATACATATAAATTCATGAGTTCATAATGAAATATATATTTAAAACTAGTCATCTTGAGAGGACAAGAAGAAAAACCGGTGAGTAAATAAAAAAAGAAAGTCACACCTTTAGCCTCCCTCTCCCATTATGAGCTGTAACCTTAGCGACCAAATAGTAGATGAAGAAAAGCATCTCTATAAAAGTATTTCAACTAATAATTGGGGGGGGAAAATGATAAAATGAGAATACTACAACTCTGCAACTCTCAATGAGTTAAAGGATCTAGGCAATAAGCAAAAACAGCTGCCAATATCACAATAAGCGATGTTAGATATCATGTGACAAAACTATCATGTGAACATAACTATTGCTTATATTCTTGCCACAGAAATTTTTTTTTTTTTTTTTTTTTTTTAGGAGGTACCAGGGATTGAACCCAGGACCTCATACATGGGAAGCAGGCACTCAACTACTGAGCTACATCCCTTGCCACAGGAATTGAATATGAGTTTCATCATGCCACTGGACCCAACTGCCAATATAGGAAATACACAGGACAAAGATCATACTAAAATATACCAGGAGGATGTAATCAGCATTATTTGTTTTGGAAGACTTTCTATATTGTATTTCATATTTTTTAAGATTTTTTAAAAGTAATTTTAAATATTTCCTCTAAAGATAAATATCTTTCCAGAACCCAAAAATAAAACACAGTGAAATGTCAGGTTTATACTGTTCCTATTTAACTCATTTTTCTGTAGATTTAGTAATATAGCCTATAAAAAGAGAAAAAAAATCATCATTGTATTAATTCCTTACTCCACTAAAGTGAACTGTTGTGCTTCAGAATCCTGGAAGAAAGATCTTGGCTTCAAATTTTATCAGAAAGATGTAACACTTACTGGGTAAACTTTCAACCTCCAGCAAAGTCCTGAAACTTGAAGAGGCGGACTATAAACAGGATCCGCTCTCTGGCGCAAAGTGCTAAAGAAAAAGAAACCAAACAAATCCCAAGATCAAAACTCCTGTGAAATGGACAAAGGAAAAAGCAAAATCCAATCACTTTATTTACATTATATATTTGAAGCCTAGACAAGTAACTGAAGGTGACCGAACAAATCAATATTCTATTGCGTAAGTTTAGATACACTTATATTCTGAAAGTAAAGCAAATTTAATACCAAGATATTGAGGATTACCTTTCAAGTTTCAGGGAAAAAGATTTTCAAAATTGGAACATTAAAAGAAGTGGGGGTGGCAGATGTGGCTCAAATGGTTGGGCATCTGTCTCCCATATGGAGGGACCTGGGTTCGATCCCCGGGACCTCCCGGTAAAGAAAAAAAAAGAAGGAAACTATAAATAAGTATACTGAAGCAATATATATTGCTTCAACAAGCAGGCTCTCACAATTTGAAAAAAGAAAAAAAAAAAAAAAGAATGTGTTTCTTCCTCATATCCTCGTACTAAAACTGTCCTTTTTTAATATGGAAAAACAGGAGAACATGTGTGTATTAGTCAGCCAAGGGGGTGCTAATGCAAAATACCAGAAATTGGTTGGCTTTCATAAAGGGTATTGATTTGGGGTAGAAGCTTACAGCTACCAGGCCACAAAGCATAAGTTTCTTTCATCACCAAAGTTTGTTTCTATGTGTTGGAGCAAGACAGCTGCCAACATTTGCCAGGATTCAGGTTTCTTGGGTTTCTCTCTTCCTGGGGCTCCGCTGCTCTCTGGGCTCAGCTCCTCTGTTTCCTCCACAAGGCCAGGTGTGAACCATCAGGGAATGGTTCATCTCTTTTCCCAGAGCCTTCTCTCCTTCCTCACAACTAAGCTCCTCTGTGTGCTTACTCCTGGGCTCCAGCACTGACACTCAGCATCAGAACTCCCAATATCAAAAATACTCCAACTCTGTCCTTTGCCATGTCTTTTATCTTTGAGACCCCACCCACCAAGGGGCGGGGCTCAAAACCCTACTGACATGGCCCAATCAAATTCCTAATCATAACTTAATCATGCCTAGATGAACAGACCAGTTTACAAGCATAATCCAATATCTATTTTTGGAATTCATAACTATATCAAAGTGCCAAACTGCTACAATGTGATAAACCTTAATACTGGTGGGGACAAGCTCTAGAGACTGTTAGAGCCACAAAATCATCCGTTAAGAAAAAACAAATTTAGTGGAGAATGGTATAAATTCTTGCATTTTGGCTTTATTTTGATAGTTATCACCTATTTAGAGTTTCTCTCCTCAAAGCAAGACCTTATAATCTTAGCTCTCCACCTCCTGACTTTGAGCTGAGCTCAATGGATTCCAGTGGACTTCTTCCTTCCACTTTTGTTTCTCAAGTTGGAGTAAGAGGGCTCATCAAATTTCTGTCATCCCATCCCTCCCCATCCCCACCCCCACCTTAGCAAAAGCCAAGTAGACCCACTTCTCTAAAATAGTAGTTCCCTTTTCCAGACTAGAGAAGCAATCAGTGCTAAAATTAAAATATAATCCAAACAAATGACCTCTCTGTTTCCAGGAGGAAACTCGTCTCTTCTAAAACTAGGGAACTCAGGGACTGTTCACTAGATTTCTATACTATCCAGGAATGATACTTTCTCTACTCTTCCTTATGTATACACACACAAAAAACAGTAATTGTCAAAAACTCTTACCTGAAATTCTCTAATACAAAAGTAGCGGAATCATAAGATGGTACTAACTCACTAGAAAGAAGTAAAAAGTAAAATATTACTTAGCTTATTTAATTTAAAATTGTATTTATTTAAAAACAAATTTCTCAGTAATATCTTAAAAGCGTCATTAAATTAAGTCCCTAGGAAATATTTTTAAATCCCCATTAAATATAACATTAAATCAAACAAATTCAACAACAAATATTTTATGAAATACTTAAAAAAAGCAAGAGAATATATTTTTTAGCTATTAAGTTAGTACAAGAGGCTTAAAAACTATTCATAGAAATAGGGAAAAGGGAGAAATTGGTGGTTAGGCTGGGAATCTGAAATATGAAACAGATATAAAATAGAATTTAAAAAAATGAAAAAAGCAAAAACAAAAGACAGAGCCATCACAATAAATACCAAAACTTCCTTCTTCAGAATGGATTATGGAGAACAGTGACAGATCCTAGATACTTTTGAAACTATTTACTGGCAAATAAGCCTAAATATTTCTATAGAATTAAAATCATTACATGAAGGGCAATCGGGCTGGGCAAGAACATGAACATTTTCTTGGCAAGGCATGATTACCACAAGCAACTTTAGTTCCATCCTATCTTTTTATAAGAGACTTGACTCACAGTAGATGGGGTAAGGGATAATTCATTTTATTACTAAATACCCTTAGACCATGTGGACAGATTGTGGTACTGGCATTAGAACACTTCAAAAGTACTTTATTCCACTTAATGACAAGAAAAAGACACTATCATGCAGTGTTTTAACACAGAGTTACAAATTTGAGATATGAAATTACAAATTTACCAAACTAAAAACTGCAAGTCATTTCACCTTATTTTCAGACATATCTGCTAAAATTCCATTCATGGAAAATGTGTTATTACCAAAATAAGAAATAAGATACATCTATAGCATAGTCACACCATCATATTACCTAAAGAAATTAATGATTTACCATGGGAAAATATGGTATAGATATAAAATACATTATTTTTTATTTTATGGTAAGTGGGTATAACTAAATAGGTCATATTTTTTTCACAGAAAGTAGGTATAGTTTGCCCTGTAATTAACAACAGTGTAGCTACTATCTAAATTAACTATGCTAAGCACTCCTACCATATTCTTAGTCAGTTGTTACCTTTTCTAGAAGACTCACATATCTAATCCACTGATCCTTTTGCCTGATTACTCCTTACTACTCCTTACTATTTCTTCAGATAAGAGATTAGAAGTCACATCCCCTTAAAGGCCTGCCCTTACTATGAGCTCTCCCAGCAGTCAATATGCACAAACCCCAATTAGCAAGACCAAAAACAATTAATGTCTGGGAAGCCCTCCTGGAACCATTAACTTAATCAGATCTCTAAGTCTCTACAGTATAGTCTTCAAATTTGCTCAAGTCATGGCATACTTCTGGCTATAACTTCATGCAATTTCCAATCATACAAGTACAGACTGGTCCTCCCACCATGTTCCTAACTTCCTTTCTAATGTCCAAAGACCAATCAATCCACAGTTGCATGCTGATTTTTATGCTCTATTTATTCCATTTATGTCCTTAACATTTCCTTTATTGTTTTGTTTTTGCTGTAAGTCCAAAATTATCACTATCAGATTTTATCAGCCATTAAGAGACAAAACAGTTTAACACAAAACAAAATAAAGAGCAAGAGATGCCGTGCTTTACTCAGAATGATGAAGTATAAATCTCATGGGCTAAAGAGTATAGGTTGCTTAGGCTAAACAAGAGAAAACGTTAGGTCTGCTCTAGCTCTCATATACTGAGAAACACGATCATATTCAGAGCACAAAAAACAGATCTACTGATCCTAGAGTACTGTGACCTAATCCTATAAATGTATATTTTTTTAGGGATAATTTTTCAGACACAAATAACATTGTAACAAATTAATGCTATGGGAGGCATTCAACAGGAAGTATTTCTGCTATCACAGGTCATCAGCTATACATGTGTAGACAAGACAATGATGCCCCCAAACCAATAGGCCTAGACTAGAGTGATGGTGGTGGAAGCAGTGATCCTGGGGAGGCCCCCACAAGTGCCACCCCTGGGGAACCTCTCTCTAGACCGGGCCCACTCAGCTTTGCACCAGAAATTGTACACAAAGACTTGAAAACGGGTCTGATGAGAAGAGTGACCAAGCTTCAGCCACATCGTCATGCAGTCCCAGGTGTGTGCATGAATAAACATTTGCCCCACAAGATCTCCACAGAGAACATAAGCACCTATTGCTATCAGCTGACAACCATCTACATGAGTGCAACCTCAAGAAGCTGACCCTCAATAGCATCAATCTTTGACAAGTTCCCCAGCCTCCAACTCCCCTGTGTTATGCCTGTTCAAGACAAGTTTTGGGAAACTGAAGATCTATATCAAGCTGGACAAGTTGGGAGAGGACATCTATGCCACAGTCTACAAAGGCAAAATCAAGCTAAAAGACAATGTTGAGGCATTCAAAGAGATCAAACAGGCACATAAAGTGGGGGTTCTATGAACAGACATCCAGAAAGTGTCCCTGCTCAAGGACATCAAAATCATCATGCTACACAACATTATCCACACAGAGATGTACCTCATCCTTGTCTCTGAGTACCTGGACAAGGACTGAAGCAGTACTAGATGACTGTGGGAACATCAATATGTACAATGTGAAACTGTTCCTGTTCCAGCTGCTCCATGGCCTGGCCTACCAGCAGAAGGAGCTACACTGAGACCTCAAGCTGGATGACTTTGCCCTTGCCCAGGCCAATCAATCCCAACAGACACACTCCAATGAGATGGTAACACTGTGTTACCCCTGCCCCCATCACCACCCCCATCGTTCTGATTGGATCCACAGACTATATCATAAAAATTGACATGTGGGACATGGGTTGCATCTTCCATGAGGTAGCCAAAGGCCAGCCCCTCTTTCCAAGCTGCCCAATGCAGTAACAGCTACACTTCATCTTCCACATCTTGGGAACCCCAACTGAGGAGACACGGCCAGGCATACTCTCCAGCAAACACTTCAAAACATACAACTACCCCAAGTACCAAAGCCAAGACCCCTTTGAGCCATGCACCCTGACTTGACAGTGACAGAACTAACTTCCTCACAAACCTGCTGTAGTCTGAGGGTCACAATCAGATTTCTGCAGAGGGCATGCACCATGAAACATCTGTTCTTCCTCAGCCTGGGTAAGTGGATCCACAAACTTCCTGATACTACTTCCATATTTGTATTAAAGGACATCCAACTACAAAAGGAGGCCAGCCTTTGGTCTTTGTTGATACCTGACTCAGACAGGCCAGCTTTTCCCATGGTAGACAAAGAGTTCTAAGCTGAGTTTTAAGGCACAGTCCTAGGGGCCATCAGGCAGCAGCTGGAGGATTGCCACAGCTTTTACAGGGCAGCCCCTGACTATATCTGCCCGTTTGCTGTCTGCCTACGTGCCTGACATATGCTCTCCTGCCCACATGTTCCCTGCTGCCATACTGAACACCCAACCATTGGCCTGTCTCCTCGGTGCAAATAAACTCTCATCATCACTCCTTGGGGGGAAAAAAAAAAAAGGACTCATAACAACATTATTCATAATAGTCAAAATGTAGAAACCACCCAAGTATCCATCAACAGATGAAAGGATAAATAAAATGTGGTATATACATACAATGCAAGATTATTCAGCCAGAAAAAAGAATGAAGTTGATATATGCTACATCTATGAACCTTGAAAACACTATGCTAAATGAAATAAGACAGGCACAAAAGGACAAATACTATATGGCATTCAACAAGGTGAAATATCTAGAATAAAAATTCATAGAGACAGAAAGCAGATTGGGGGTTACCAGGGGTTAGGGTAAGGAGGAATGGGTAGTTAATACTTAATGGGTCAGAGTTTGTTTTGGGTGATGTTTTGGTAATGGATGACGGTGATGGTAGCACAACATTGTAAATGTAATTAAAGCCACTGAATTGCATACTTAAAAATTGTTAAAATGGCAAATTTTATGTTGTATACATGTGTTAAAGCACAATTTAAAAAAAAACATTAAAAAATTTTAAAAACAAATAATCAAACAAATACACATCCATGCATGTTCATAGCAACACCATTCACAATAGCAAAAAATGTAGAAATAGCCCAAATGGAATACTCGGCCATAAAAAGGAATCAAGTATCGATACATGCTACAATGTAGATGAAACTCAAAAACATTGGGTTATGTGAAAAAAACCTCACAAGAAAGGTCACATATTATATGATTCCATTTAGATGAAATATCCAGAATAGGTAAATCCAGAGAGAGAACACAGATTGGTGGTAGCCAAGGGATAGAAGGAGGAGGGAATGGGTTATTTATGGGTTTGGGTATTCTTTTTGGGATGATGAAAAATTTCTGAAATGAGAGGTGGTAGTTGTACAACACTATGAATGTACTAATGTCACTGAATTTTCTCTTTAAAATGGTTAATTTTATGTTATCTGAATTTGATCTTAATAATTTTTTTTAAAAAAAGAGTTAAAATACTGTATTCCTTGGAAACAGGTATACATATTTGCACATAAAATTCAAATGTAAATGAAGTTTAAAAAAACTGTCATACCTGGTAAAGTCTGGTGGTACAGGAGTGGTAACAAAGGATGCCATGGGCTTTCGATGAACTTGCTGAAACATCATAAGTATCTCTGAGCTCTTAGATATCAATTCACTCTTACTACAAGAACGCAACTGTGTGAAAAGAAACATTGTCTGAATAAACAAAATTACTATTCACTTTAACCTTAAGTCTTTCTCATTAAGAAGGAAAACAAGAATTACTCTGGTTATGTAACTGGAAAAAATCAGAAAGAAAAATAAAATGACTCAAAGTGGGTCTGAGAGTTAAGAATCTATAAAGATTCTATATTTTTTTACATTCTAATTTGAATGAAATTAAAGTTCATTCAATTAATTTCATTAAATTCACTAAATAAGTATACTTGATTTTACTACATTTTTCTCTCCTCACACAGGATGTCGATTTTAAGCAGCTACAAATATACAGACTGATAGAGTGAGGCCATCATGCATATTAATGAATGTATTAGTCAGCCAAAGGGGTGCTAATGTGAAATACCAAAAATGGGTTGGTCTTTATAAAGGGTATTTATTTGGGGTAGAAGTCCACAGTTACCAGGCCAGAAAGCATAAGTTTCTTCTCTAACCAAAGTCCATTGCCACGTGTTGGAGCAAGACAGCTGCTGACGTTTGCCAGGTTTCAGGCTTCTTGGGTTCCTTTCTGGCTTTAGCTCCTCTGGTTCCTCCACAAGGTCAGCTGTAGACTATCAGGCAAACGGCTCACTTCTCTTCTCCTGGGGCCTTCTTTCCAACATCAAAACTGCTTCTCAAAAACGGCTTCAACTCTGTTCTTTGCCTTGCCTTTTATATTCGATTTCCCACCCACCAAGGGGTGGGGCTCAACGCCCTACTGATGTGGCCCAGTTAACGCCCTAATCATAACTTAATCATGCCCAGATTAACAGATCAGTTTACAAGCATGATCCAATTATATTTTTGGAATTCAAAATTACATTAAACTGCCCAACCGCAACAGTGAATAAAGATGTACAGGTTGAAAAGTGTCCATTTCTGAAATTGCATTCCAGGAAAAAGAGAAATGTCAAAATTTGATGGGGGAAAAAAAACATCAATTAAGAAACACTACTTTAAAAGTTATATCAAAGGTAAAAAGCAAGAAATCCAACTTTAGCAAAATAAGCATGGGAGTTAAAAGACTACTGATTTTGTATTCAAGAGAATTGGTTTGAATTCCTAATTCTGCTATTCACTAATCACATGACTCTGGGTGAAAATCTGTGTGGTCCGTTTGTATAAAACTGGAATAATAATATCTACCACCAGGGTTTGCTATAAAGATCATGAGTTAATATGGACGAAAGAACTTTACAAACTATAAAATGTCATACGGATGAGTGGAAATAATTAAATCTAGAGCCTTTACATATTTTTTAACTCTCAAATCCACTACAACTGAGTTTATATTGTTATAATCACAGTTACTTAGAGCTTACCAAGAATAATAATATATGATCGGTATCATATGAATATAACAAAGCTTTCAGTTTACTAAGAATAATGACATCCTATGATTGGGCTACTGGATCAAACAACAATATATTGGCAACAAATATGGGGGGAAAAACAAGTAGATGAATATTATGTCATTCATATTATTGTTAGACCTTGCCCAGAACATTAATGTTTTTTGAATAATTGGC
The DNA here is from genome assembly GCA_029593785.1 of Cabassous unicinctus. Classification (NCBI taxonomy): domain Eukaryota; kingdom Metazoa; phylum Chordata; class Mammalia; order Cingulata; family Chlamyphoridae; genus Cabassous; species Cabassous unicinctus. The sequence goes on from JAQZBX010044426.1 coordinate 20,352, forward strand.
TTAAAATGATCTAACATTATTTCAGTATCATCTTTTAATGTATGTTACGGTTAAAAATCACAAGATAAATATATCAAGTTTAATTTATTTTTCATTAAAACTGTATAGGGAAGTGGATGTGGCTCAAGTGGTTGGGCTCCCGTTTACCATATGGGAGGCTCCGGGTTCAATTTCCAGGCCTCCTGGTGAAGGCAAGCCAGCATGCGCAGCGCAGTGAGCTGATGACAGCCCGCACGGCACAGTCAGCCGGCACAGCAAGATGACGCAACAAAGGGATAAAGAAGACACAGAAAAACGCACAGCAAATGGACACAGCAAGCACAGGCAGCAAGGAGGGAGGAATAAATAAAAATAAATCTTAAAAAAAAAAAAAAAATTGTATTGAATATTTAACTATGGAATACATTTCTAGACCCCAATTCCTCCCTCTTTCCTCCAAAGTTAACTTCCTTGTTGAATTTCAGTTTATCATCGACATATTTCAAATTTACAAAATATTTTATCAATTTCTAAGATCACAGTTGTTTCTAATCTCACATGATCTCTCTGAATAACCTTTGCTACTAAAATGCATTATGAATTAACTAACAACTTGTAGTCTTTATATGTCTGAAAATGTACTTTGGGCACAATCTTAAATGATTTCACTGACCATAAAATTCTACACTGATAATTTTTATTCATCTTTCTTAAGATTTTTTTTATTATCTTCTGGTCTTCATTACTGATGATGATAAGAATTTTATCACTCCCAATTTGTTTTCCTATAGATAATCTGCTCCTCTTGCTGGAAAGATTTAAGGTTTTTCTCTATTCTTAATGGTCTGCAGTTTCCCTACAGTGTATCAGTTGTAAATTTATCTTTGGAGGCTACTCTCAATGTGAATGATGTATCTTCCATTAATTTTTAAAAATCCTGAGATTACTGCTTTAAATAATACTTCTTTATCATACCTTCCATTCTCGTCTGGAAATATATATATATATATATATATACACACATAT